>VMBQ01007606.1:0-26491 GCA_007657795.1 Dreissena rostriformis | reverse complement strand
AATAATATTTATCATTGTATTGTTGAAAACACATTAAGAATCTATTATTGACATACCATAATTATATTGCTGAATATCTTTATTTAACATATTTCTGGTCTAAAGAAAATTCCAGGTCACCTAGTTCACGGATAGCGTCTTTATTATATAACTTTTACTGGCCGCGAACTCCGGTGATGACCTGTATATAAACTCTGACATTTACACACTGGTCGCCGATTGACCCGATACCTCGCGGGTTGAAATGCAATGCATTAAAGTGAGGCCTCGCTTCCACTGCTCTTTATACTTTTACATGTTAACATGTTGACAGGAATATGGAAGTAAGTACTAAATATGAGAACATAGCCTTTAAGTATAAACGCTTTTGCCCTGGCAATCCTCTGAAAATAAAAGGTGCACGCACAAACTGTATTGATGTCGAGAATTGAGTGTAAAACTGTTCTATCTATTAAGCCTTTTCATTAGAGATAAAATTGTTTCATGCAGTAAAACAGTGTTACAAAGACGCGGATATGTTTCCAATGTTCTGGTGGTATACTCAAATCAGCCAATGGAATAAATGAAGTGTATTCATTCGTACCTAGCCGCGGGAAATTTTATTTTAATTTTATTGGACACTTACAAAGGTCAGGTAAGGTGAAAAGCTGGCTTTATACAGCTTACGCCGAAAAAAAAATACGGTATTTTAGAACTTTTCGTTTTTCGTCATACGTGGTTGAAAGTCCCTTCATTAGTTTATGCATTTTTATTTGTATTGTATTAGTAAATTTCATACGCCATAATACACAAGGAGTTTGTAACTTTTATCGAGGGTGTGGAGTTTCTTGCTATAAAAAAAACACAACATCAACATAATCTTATTATGGATCTTCTTATTGGAGAGATTCGGAACAAAAGGAGAACTGGCTAGACGCGACAGTATGCTGTCGATGACATGGCCTGTGTCAACATACACGACCGGGTAATGAGGCTTGAATATTCTATACGCACTTCATGTTATCTCTAATCAGTGGATTATCTATTACCCCATGTGGTGTTTATGGCAATTTGATGTGGAGTGTGCAAGGAAAATATATATTATCTGAAAACACAAGAGCTGTCCAAAGACCGTCCAATCGACTGTTCTTCTGATTCCATGGTATAATGTACATTTTGTGTCACCAGATATAATGACGAAACGTTTTTACTTATAACAGTACTATGGACTCCAACCCACGACACGTCGAACATGTGAACAATATTAACAGTACACCGAATTCCAACGAGCACTTCAGCTTAAATCCAGTCTTGACCAGATTTTCCGGTAAATCAGTACACAGTACATTATCTGTTTCAATCATAAACTACCTAAAAGAGCGTAACGTCAAAGATGTAGCATTCTCTTCGCTACAAAGTTTTCCTTCGACAGTGTAAACACCCACGCTAATTTTCGCGCGCTTTTTACCAGAAAAATACATGAGCAATAGATGTTGCTAGCGTAAGCGTCGGGTAAGCAATAAAATGGGAAAAATCATAACACCAACACGCACGCTTTACATGCGTATGGCGTGACGCTGTACATTGCCGCAGTTTTCGCAAGCTTTTTGTTGGGGCAAAGGAAATACATGACTGTGGACATTTTATTTCAAGCTAGAAAGTGTGTTTTGGATTACAAAATTAGTATTCTCATTTGGGAATTCAACAAAACATTTATATTATTATATAATGGATTTAATATTACATTTCAATATTCACTTTGTTAAAACGCTTTACGTGTCAAAACAATGTTTTGAAAATGCTCGAAAAGCACAATTTCCAGGAGGATTACACCCCTTTGCTATCATCAGTCTCGTAAGTTACTGGCCACGATTTTATCGTAGGACCCGATTAGTGTGGTAGGTATAACAAAGCCATAAAACTGCCATGTGGGCCATTTGAATAGGGAAAAATCGCGTCGTTTTGACTTCTATAGAGAACACAAATGTTGTCAATATCATATTTACTAAGGTTCAACTTACAGAGTTAGATAGGGAAATTTACTAAATGTTAAAAAACATATCTTTTTTTAGCCTTCAAATGGGAATTTAAGGCAGTCACAAGATGAAATTGTATACGTTTTGAGATTGGGTTATGGCCCCAAATTTGACCAAACAAGAGATGTGTTTGTCAGAAACACAATGCCCCCTACTGCGCCGCTTTGATTTTTTTTAATCGACCTTTGACCTTGAAGGATGGCCTTGACCTTGACCTTTCACCACTCAAAATGTGCACCTCTATGAGATACACTCGCATTTAACATTTTTATTTTATTTATTTTTTTACCTTTGAACTTGAAGGATGACTTTGACCTTGACCTTTCAACACTCAAAATATGTAGCCTCATGAGATACACATGCATGCAAAATATCAAGTTGCTATCTTCAATATGGCAAAAGTTATGATCAACGTTAAAGTTTTCGGACGGACGCACAGACTGACGGACAGACAGACGGTTGGACGGACTGACAGTTCAACTGCTATATGCCACCTTACCGGGGGCATAAAAACACCAACAGCCATAGCTCATTTTTACGAAAGGTATTTGGCTCGAACCAGTGCTAAACGTAGAATCATTACGGAATTAGAACGTAGCGTGGTGCTCTTATTCCATGAACTCGTTATCTCTTCCACTCAGTGGCTCTATCCAGATAACGCCCACAAGTATTATGGCAGTATCAACGTTCTACATTATACAAACTAGACTTGAAGTTTACGTTCGCAACATACAAATATCATTCTGTAACATAAACAAGTGACACATAACACATAACATTTACAACCGACCGAATTATAATTTACTTACATTAACGGCGAGTTAGATGGCAGCGCTATATAAATCCAGAGAATATTGTTTTATAGCACTAAAATGTATCGCAGTTATAATCCTTCCCAGCTTGAAACAGACATGCGGTTTTCAACCGCGGTAAGCCACAATCTAGCTGAAGCATTTCCTGTTTGTTTTTGTAATCAATTCATCCATTAGTTAACAAACCTTGACTTTATCACACACATATATAAATAACGTATCCTCTACACAACGACGCGTTAGTTATAACATGTGTACGGTTGTCACGTGTATGATTTACTCCACACGGTTAATAACCACGTATTAATTGATTGTACACATCTACCGTTTCGCTATGTTGATAGTGGGTTTACCCAATACACACATTTCGATACACAGTACACCCGCTGGGAGTGCGTCAAAGCTCTCTAATCGACTTTCCGATTTATTTTAAGACGTACTTAAGGGGAACAACTGCAAATTTAACTGTTTCGTCTTAATTGGGTTCACTAGTAAATTATTAATGTTGGCGAGCAAAAACATGCTCATAAGACAAAAGTGAATATGGTTATCATACTTACAATCATATTCTGTTTTCAATGTCAAGTCTGTAACATTACCGATGCAAAGCAAACCTAATGGCGCGATAAACGGATAATTATAAACATTTAATACTTATTTAGTATTCAAAACAGTTAAACAGTTAAACATTAAAGAACGCGAAAAACGCAAGCTAGGGCACGGCTGGTACGTACAGTTATTATCAGGGTATTCGTTCGGTTTGTCATTTAATTGTATAAATGTATATGAGCGTTGTCGCTTTAATGACCTTGAATGGACACGTGGCAACTAAATGTTTATTGTTGCCCCGCCGGCTTTCCATAAATACTACGCAGTCGCCAAGATTAGTATCAATCAATGTCTTTCTCACCGTACATTTCCGACTTTACATGAGTCATGTCAAAACGTGACAAATGTATTATACATTATTCCCCATTACAATTGATTGTCATGATCGAAAACATGAATAATTAATAACCTTCAATTTATGATAATGTGTACGAATATTAAAACGTGTTATTTCTGTCTTACCCATATACGCAGATGAAAATTAGTTCGCATTCTGTATGAAAGCACGTACCCAAGATGCACGCGTTTCATGAATACGATACTTTATAATGATGATTTGGGTTATTAAAAAAAGCGTTAGATTTTTTTTTTAATTATCATGACCATAAATGTGTCGACCTGAACTCGGCGATTTCTGAAAAGGAATTCCTAGAAGACTTTCAACAGCGTACGCAAATATACGAACCTACCGTAGTTATCGACATCTGAAAGCGTTTTTGATGATTTATTGATCGCTAAGTGTAAAGTACAATGCAGTCGTGGTCTATAGCAATCTTCTAAGCCGTAAACGTGATATCGACGATAATTTATCAGTTTTAGTAGGCACACATGAGCAGCGCTAGTCGGGTCAATGTTCCAATGTCGAACAGGCCGTTAGTTGTCAGATATTCTCCTGATTTATAAGCACTGGTCGCACAATAATCAATACTGATATTACTTAAAACGCGTATAAAGGTCAACAAAACTGGAAACCAATAACCTGTGTGCGTGGGTAATACTATGTATGTACTCTTATCGGATAGTCCAGTAGTGGATACAATACAGACTGGACGCCATGGTAAATATAGAGCTGACTGCGGAATAAATAGACCCAATCTATATGAGCCTTGCCATGGGAAAACGGCGTGTTATGCATGTGCAAAAAAGTGTCGTCCAAGATAAGCCTGTGCAGTCCGCACAGGCAAATCAGGGACGACACTTTCCGCATAAACTGGATCTATTTTGAAACAAATATAATTTTATAAATCAAGTAAAGAAACAGTGATAGCATTTCAAATATGTTACTTTTTTACGAAACAAAAATATAAAACTTGCATATTTAAATAAAATGACGGTAACAGAACTTTATCGTAAAATTTACATGTATTTATTATAAAAAAATATATATGATAGTCAACGCCATTAAAATGTCGTTAGCAACAACTGTTGTAGATATGTAAATGAAATCATTGAAAGCATACGAACGTGAAGACTGGCAACATACTGATGTCCATACAATTTGTATTATATACCAGCTTTATGTTCCCCAAAATACAAGTTGTATCAATCGGTAAAATACAACTGCATAGAAATAATTCTCGTATTATGCTACTCGCTAGTTTTCCAATACCGTATTACCATACTAGCCGGACTACTTTTAATGACGTCAGTGTTAATCACGTCAGTCAATGAATGCAGACAATTAAAAGAGCATTCTTGGTTAATTATGAACGCTTAAACTCATTTTTTTAACTTAAATGATTCAAAGTTGTATACAATAAAATGAATATTACGCTAGTCAATTGTTACAAGTGTTTGTATCAGTCTCGTGGCTTGCGCTATTTCGTATCACACTCGAGGCTCCGCCTCTCGTGAGATACGTCATCACACAATTCACTCGACTGATACATTTCGAACATAACAAAACATCTTAATTGTTCAATGCATTTCTCAATGTGTGTATTTACATTTTTTATTTTCTGATATCGAAGTGCGCTATCGCCAGAAGTTGCAATTAACACCAAGAAGTGTTGAATATATGTTCATATGACCATATTTAACAATATTTTAAACACAAACTTACGCAATTCAATTAAAAGCGATCTAGAGATTATAGTACATGTGTGAAATGCGCGCAAAGTACATATGTACACCATTGGCGGTCGTCTGTATTTAGATTGGTAAATGTCTGCTTTCGAATGCTTTTACTATAAATAACGAAGTGCGTACACAATAGGAAATATAATCACCCAATACATTTCAATTCAAATCCAATCAGATTTGTAGGCAATGAACTTTTCAACGCCTTCTGTAATATCCGGATCGATAATGAAAATGCGTCAAAGATGAGATTACTTTAAAAGGCCACGAACAAATGAGCGCAAATTTGTGCGACTTTTAAGCACCTGATAGAAGTGCAATACATGTATTGATATTCAATTGTTTATTTAACTAGCTTTCAATTAATTAACGAACTGCGTAGGGAAAACGCATCACGTAATTTGACTTTTTTGTTACATTTTTTTTTAATCCGTATTTCATAGTCATTGAAGACACTTTTAAAGTTCATGGTCATCATCTGATCATCATTAATGCCACCAGCATCGCAACAACGACAGCAGCAGCAGCAGCAGTAGCATCGTCATTATCATCATTATCATGTCATGAAATTCAACATCAATTCATTAAACTTATTCAATTATTCGAAAGCAAAGGAATGTGTCTTTGCTTGTAACAATGCGAAGGTTGAAAAATGCAAACAGTGCTGTCATAAAAGTATGCGCGATTGTCTTCATTAGTATTCATAGCCGAGTTTCTATAAACGTAAGCATGACAATGTTCACTTCATTTCTGATGACTTAATTATGCTCATTCTAAGCAAATAATATTGACGAATGTAACACAAACTGAATTGTTAACTTTGCTGACAAGCTTTGGCGACTTGTACTTTAATCATAATTTTGTTAAACAAGTAATATGTTCGCTTACTTCATAATTATCATGCTTGTGTGCAAATGGTGTATGCTGCGTTTACACTATGTTCCCGGTGACCACGGCAATCACGTTTCGGGCCAACGTTGAGGAAACGGTATAACCGTGAGGCAACGTAGGGAAACGGGATAGCCAAACGTGACACAACAGGATTGCCGTGGATGCCGTGCCAAAATTTTAAACTGTCAAAAACTGCCACGGCAGCCACGTCGGAAATGAGAAACGTGATAGTACTTTTTAAACGCAACAAAACTTGACAGTACGTAGCAGGCCGTAACAGAACCCGAAAAGGGTCCGTTCTCTTACGGGAATCCTATTTATTCGCCGACATGTTAAATTTCTATCAAGTTGTGTTACGTTTTATAACGTTTTGTCAAGATTACCACGGCAAGCTAGGATAATTGACAGCCGTTTCGCTACGTGTTCATTCCGACCCGTTACGGTGTGTTGCGTTTTGTAGGCAGATGCGTTATGGCCAGTTGAGTTGTTGTACGGTCTGACACGATTCGCGCGGTCTGAAGATGAGTATATAAAAGACGTGCTATTCAGGAAACTTTCATTTTAGTCTAAACACTCGATCACTATAATGCCACAAAGAAAGCGCCGAACAAAGGCTCCCCGCACTGCAAAGGACGCTCAAGTTAAGGAGCAACCTGAAAGTCCATGCCTACCACCGCACGATCAAGAAGAACCCACTGCTCCTGTTGATCCGCCCCTTACACATGAGAAAGAAGAAGCAGAAGGAGGTTCATGTGCTAGGAAGAGAACAACCCCTAGGGGGTTTAATGCATGTGCGTAAAGTGTCGTCCGACAGTAGCCTTGATTTTTTGTCAAGAAGAGTCTTCCTTTTCACCAAAAATACAATAAAAGTGAAAAGTTTCTTTCCTGATTAGCCTGTGCGGACTACACAGTGTTATATTGGACGACACTTTACGCACATGCATTTAACCCTATTTCCTCAGAGCGCGTCTCATATACTGATTAAACACGTATGTCGTATTTCGAGATGATTATTGATGGCCGCAAATAACACCTGAAAATGAAACCGTTCTTGTTGAGTAAGTAATTAAACGCCTTACATTGTGGTATAAATCATGTAGTCATCCACTATCAATTATTCAAACTGGTGTTCTACTTATAATTAAGCTCTGAATATCTAAATGACAGCATGGTGTAACTAGGTAATAGGCGTCAAAAGTATTCAGTTGTTTAGCGTTCAACGAAAATATACAACGAGTATGATGGAAATCGCAGACACATCCGAAATATTAGCATATGAAAATGGGTTCTACCGATAAAAGAAACAAACACAAAATTCTGCAAGAAACGTGCTGATTTAATGGTGATTAATGGTGATTTGTAGAAATGCCATTTGAAGAAACATTCAAGATGAACTTTGTAATAGAGAAATCTACGGGCGCGATCGATTCATATAAGAGGTTTTTAAGCTGTTTTGTTTAGCATGCATTAATCGCTGACTCTCTTTGTGACATATTAAGTATAGGCCTATTTAGGCTGTTATTATGCTCGCTCATTAGCATACACACACGTTGGTATGAAATTTGTTTTTAAACAGCACAGCATTGAAATTGACGCAGTATTAATTCTTCGTTTTCACGGTTTGTACGGTGGCATTAGCAATCAGCATTATAACGCGAGGGGAAAATAGTGCATCTAATATAAACATTATCGTGTCGTGAATAACCGAGCCGTCTGGGCTTGGGATTAACCGATCTCCCTCGTATAAAATGAAATGGGCCGCGCTCTGTGAAAAGGGAGTTTAATGCATGTGCGTAACGAGTCGTCCTGGATTAGCTTGTGCAGTCCGCCATAACTGGATTTTTGCTAAAAATGTGACCCATATAGTATTGACAAGGTAAATGTTGACGACACACGACGGGCAAAATGTGATCGCGAAAGCTCACCATGAGCACGGTGTGCTTAACATGCTTAAGTGGGCAAATGAAACGCCTAGTACGTGAAGCTGCCTACTATTTAATTATGCAGTTAATTATATGTTTATACCGAGTTCGCTCATTTTACAATTGTGTTGCCCATAAAAAGCAGATGACACAATGCTTCTCGAAATAATATTTTCTGAGATAAAAACTGTACACTTGTTTCAAATTCCAGATCGTCGACAGAAAGTCATGCATTGGGCCAGCATAATATCGTCCAAACGACGAGTGTACACTTCAATAAGATCGGGGCCTAGTACACACATGCAATTACAACTGCTATTATTATGAACAGGAAATTACTTGTTTAGCTACATAACATGATTGCATCACAGCCAACCCACGCGCATGATAACAAGGGGAATTTACAAACACTGGTCACGTGACTGAGCAATATCATGAGGAGACCGATAAACGCCTCCCACTTAACTAATCCACCTATTCGTTATCGTCTGAATCATCTAGGTTCTTGCTAAATGTTTGTTAACGTACATGTAAACTGTGCGATAGCATTCCGTATGTGCATACACATGTATATGAGCCTCGCTCTGGGAAAACGGGGTTTAATGCATGCGCTAAAAACGTTGTCTCATATTAGCCTATGCAGTCCGCCATACCATACAATACCATAAATACCATACAAGCGGAAAGTTTCTTCTCTGATAAGTCTGTGCGGACTGCACAGTCCACTCTGGGACGACACGTACGCGCATGCCTAAAGCCCGGTTTTTCCAGAGCGAGGCCAAAATACATGCATTGATTAATTCGACTCTCGACAGAAGCTAGCTGCCTTTCAAAGAGCGATTGTGCGATATAATTTATAGACACATGTTACGTTACATCGTGTATTTCGTTATGTGAGATCAAATCATGAGAGCAAATCATAATCATAATGCAATGTACTAATGTTTGCAATAATTTGTTTTTTAACACACCCAAAAGAAACATGTGTATATCATCCAGATACATGCATTTATTACGAATATAAAATCGGTTGTTAATTCGGTTAACATAATTGCGGCTGACAGGCTAATTAGTTGTCGACACGAGTCAGTGACCTTTAGTGATGGTCAGAGTGGGAGCATGCGAGTAAGTTACCAGCGTTATCATTTACAGTGACACATCATGAATACATGAAAAACATTGAAAACGCACCGAAAATAAATCTAAGCATGGTATGCATTTTTTATTTTTATTATATTTATACATGTCATACGCTATAATAAACTGCAATACACAATGAGTTTGTAACTTTTATCACAGTGTAGAATCTCTTTCTAGCCAATACACAACGTCAACATAATCTTATATGAATCTTCTTATTGGAGAGTTTCATTAGATTTTAAAAGGAGAACTGGCTAGACGCGGCAGTATCCTGTCGATGTCATTGTCTGTGTCTACATACACGACTGCAATGTGGCTTGAATATTCTACGTCACGTCATGTTATCTCAAATCAATTGATTATAATATTAACTCATGTGGTGTTTATGGCGATTTGATGTGGAAGTAGGCAATAATGATAGACCTACAGAGAAAATTTGATTTTGTTTACATTCGCTATTTTCTTTTACATTTTAATGATAATCGCCAGCTGCAAGATTCAGTCGCAATTGGCGATCGGAAGCGCTAACATAGCATTAGATGACAAGGCGGTGACAGAAGCACGCGGTGACAGAAGCACGCGGTGACAGAACCATTGTCCGACGTCACTTAATCTAGAAATCAAGCAACACACGTTACCGGAGAATCATACCAGTGTCGAGTAGACTAATAACTTAGATATATGTGGCGTGTTCTGAGAAAACTGGGCAAAATGCTTGTGCGTAAAGTGTCATCCCAGATTAGCCTGTGCATTTCGCACAGGCTAATCACTTCAGGTTCCGCCTAAACTGGATTTTCGCTAAGAAGAGACATCATTTTAACGAAAAATTCCATAAAAGCGGAAATTGACTTCCCTGATAAGCCTGTGCGGACTGCACAGGCTAATCTGGGATGACACTTTACGCACAAGCATTTTGCCCATTTTTCTCAAAACACGCCACATATTATCTGAATACGCAATCGCTGTCCCAAGACCGCCCGCTCGACTATTCTCCTTCTTTGATAGCATAATTTACATTTTGTGTAAAGTCTCCTGATACAATGACGACAAGCACACATTTTAAGTTCAACATCTGTAGCAGTCAAAGAATATATGTGAACTTAAAGCTGCCAATTTATATAGTAAAACACGAAATGTAAACCACGACAAATTGGCTAGCACACGTGTACACACTATAAACAGAACTATTGACTCCAACCAACTACACGTAGCACATGTGTAAACTATCAGTAGTATACGTGATTCCAACGAAAGACACATAGCATTCGTGTATAACATTTGCAACACATCGACAATCACATTTCATTCAACGAAAAGCTGTAGTTAAATTGGACAACGTGACATACATCTACAGTTGAAAGCATAACACAAGACCATACAATAAGAGTAAAAACAAAATAAAATACAGGTTAATTATCACAAAATATAAAACAAACCGTATTAATTGTGTTGTTTTAATCGACATGCAATAGCATGTTCTTGTGTTTTGTCCTTTGAAAAGCCTAGACCCTCGCGCTAAGGGTGTTGGCGTTCCTTAATTACCTCAATAACTGTTAATTTCAAAATGGGACGCATTTGGCTATTGCTATTTTTAAGAACTTAGTGACCGATTTACAGTTTCATTTCCAGTTTAATCGACCAAGGACAAATATTTCCAAGACAGACTACCTTATTAAAATATAATGACGAAAAGCTCCGCAACAGTGTCTCTAAGTGAATGCGATTGAAGTCGGCGTTGGTTTATTGGTTTTTACTTTCCCGGGGGTCTAATTACTGAGCATATTTAAACAGGCACGGATTTTCAAAGCTCAATGCCACTCTTTACATCTTGTTTAGAATGTAACTGCTGAGAAATATGACAACATAAAGTCGGTAAAGAATGACATGAATAATAAAATAATAAACCGCAATTTATAATTCATTCAAAAACTACTGACGTCAGGACAACTCAACCCGCATTTATTATCATGTCATTCCGTTTTGCTCGTGATTTTTTTTATAAAGACCGCTGTCGTATACGAAATACCGTGATGTTAGCGTAGCCGTGACCTCGACCGGTCAAGTGACACGTGCTGATAAGAGGCCCGCCGGCATTAAACAAATAATGAGCTGCGATCCGGGAAAACGGGGCTAAATGCATGTGCGTAAAGTTTCGTCCACGATTTGCCTGTACAGTCCGCACAGGCTTAACAGGGACGACACTTTCTGCCTAAACTATATTTTCGCTAAAAAATAGTTCCATTAAACGAAAAATACCATAAAAGCGGAAAGTGTCCTCCCTGATAGGCTGTGGGTATTGAACTTGCTAATCTGGGACGAGCCTAAACGCGCATGAATTAAGCCCCGTTGTTCCAGAGCGGGACTCATATTCACTGTGACCGTAACGCTCAACTGAGCACAACCACAACATGTTTACATGCCGTTTAATAATCAAAGCGCTGAAGGCACTGAATTTGTTCGCTGTTGTATAATCTTAGACGCAACTCAGTTTTCAAAATTATGTTATAGCTTTTTATATCGCAAGTTTGAAATGACCACAACCCATTCAAATTTATAAAGAGTGTGTCTTTAAAGCACAGGTCGAGATGTGTTTTTTTTCCTCCAAATCATTGATACAGCTAATCAGTGTGCACAGGCTTATCTTATTTGACATGCATTAAGCCCCGTTTGCCCTGAACGCAGCCAATATGTACAGATTTCAATGATAAACACTAGACTGACCAACGTTGTCTTACAAGCTGTTAAATACACACTAAGTAGTGTACCAGATGGAACAGGCAGATGAAGTAGTTATTGTCGTCTGCAAAATTTTACTGCAGTTATCCACACATGCAGTCATGGGTTACGGGCCCTACCGTAACTAAGCCATACTGATTTGCAAAATTGCGTCTGCATTATTTGTGAGCTTTGCTCACAAATAAAAAACAATGTTATGATATGACATTTTGTTATATATTTATTGGTGCATGCAATACATTCAGATAGTTGCAAATAATTCGTTTCATCGTTTAATGGATCGGTAAGTTATAACGCATTAATGGCCAATCATATATTATTCTTACCAGTTCGCAATTCCGTAATACTATTATCTGCCACATAGCAACACATGTCCGAATGCTGATTTGTTCAACCGAATTGAAATACTACACTTTCATAAAGTGTCTTCTATTCTCAGTGCAACTGCACTTGTCGTTAAACAGAACCAAGCTTAGTTCATGGAAGTTGCATTGTCTTAAGGTGCCGTAATTATTGTGTTCCATGTATAGGCAATCTGATACCGATAGTTTATCACCGATAATGTGTTTCCTGATCAATTACCCGGTACAAGTGACCCCAATACGTTTATGAATAGTACGCTCAGGTAATCTGCAGCAGTTAGAGGCTTGTTTCAGAAATTTCAAGAGTTCCGTGCAACAGGTATGAAGTTGTTAAATGGAAAAAATGTAAAAACATGTACACCTTGTTGACTTAACGAGCCAATTGTGAGCTATCTCATCTGTCTAATTAACACTTGGTGTGTATCAGGTAACAATTACATGTATGTAACAAATAAGCCTCTGCGCACCACACAGGCTAATCTGGGACGACATTNATACGTGATTCCAACGAAAGACACATAGCATTCGTGTATAACATTTGCAACACATCGACAATCACATTTCATTCAACGAAAAGCTGTAGTTAAATTGGACAACGTGACATACATCTACAGTTGAAAGCATAACACAAGACCATACAATAAGAGTAAAAACAAAATAAAATACAGGTTAATTATCACAAAATATAAAACAAACCGTATTAATTGTGTTGTTTTAATCGACATGCAATAGCATGTTCTTGTGTTTTGTCCTTTGAAAAGCCTAGACCCTCGCGCTAAGGGTGTTGGCGTTCCTTAATTACCTCAATAACTGTTAATTTCAAAATGGGACGCATTTGGCTATTGCTATTTTTAAGAACTTAGTGACCGATTTACAGTTTCATTTCCAGTTTAATCGACCAAGGACAAATATTTCCAAGACAGACTACCTTATTAAAATATAATGACGAAAAGCTCCGCAACAGTGTCTCTAAGTGAATGCGATTGAAGTCGGCGTTGGTTTATTGGTTTTTACTTTCCCGGGGGTCTAATTACTGAGCATATTTAAACAGGCACGGATTTTCAAAGCTCAATGCCACTCTTTACATCTTGTTTAGAATGTAACTGCTGAGAAATATGACAACATAAAGTCGGTAAAGAATGACATGAATAATAAAATAATAAACCGTAATTTATTATTCATTCAAAAACTACTGACGTCATGACAATTCTAGCCGCATTTATTATCATGTCATTCCGTTTTGCTCGTGAATTTTATGATAAAGACCGCTGTCGTATACGAAATACAGTGATGTTAGCGTAGCCGTGACCTCGACCGGTCAAGTAAAACGTGCTGATAAGAAGCCCGCCGGCATTTAAAAAAAATAATGAGCTGCAATCCGGGAAAACGGGGCTAAATGCATGTGCGTAAAGTTTCGTCCACGATTAGCCTGTACAGTCCGCACAGGCTTAACAGGGACGACACTTTCTGCCTAAACTGGATTTTCGCTAAAAATAGTTCCTTTAAACGAAAAATACCATAAAAGCGGAAAGTGTCCTCCCTGATAAGCCTGTGGGTATTGAGCTTGCTAATCTGGGAGGAGACTTAACGCACATGAATTAAGCCCCGTTTTTCCAGAGCGGGGCTCATATTCACGGTGACCGTAACGCTCAACTGAGCACAACCACAACATGTTTACATGCCATGTAATAAGCAAAGCGCAGAAGGCACTGCATTTGTTCGCTGTTGTATAATCTTAGACACAACTCAGTTTTCAAAATTATGTTATAGCTTTTTATATCGCAAGTTTGAAATGACCACAATCCATTCAAATTTATAAAGAGTGTGTTTTAAAGCACATGTCGAGATGTGTTGTTTTTTTCAAATCATTGATACAGCTAATCAGTGTGCACAGGCTTATCTTATTTGACATGCATTAAGCCCCGTTTGCCCTGAAAGCAGCCAATATGTACAGATTTCATTGATAAACACTAGACTGACCAACGTTGTCTTACAAGCTGTTAAATACACACTATGTAGTGTACCAGTGGGAACAGGAAGATGAGGTGGTTATTGTCGTCTGCTAAATTTTACTGCAGTTATCCACACATGCAGCTATGGGTTACGGGCCCTACCGTAGCTAAGCCATACTGATTTGCAAAATTGCGTCTGCATTATTTGTGAGCTTCGCTCACAAATAAAAAACAATGTTATAATATGACATTTTGTTATATATTTATTGCTGCATGCAATACATTCAGATAGTTGCAAATAATTCGTTTCATCGTTTAATGTAAGTTATAACGCATTAATGGCCAATCATATATTATTCTTACCAGTTCGCAATTCCGTAATACTATTATCTGCCACATAGCAACACATGTCCGAATGCTGATTTGTTCAACCAAATTGAAATACTACACTTTCATAAAGTGTCTTCTATTCTCAGTGCAACTGCACTTGTCGTTAAACAGAACCAAGCTTAGTTCGTGGAAGTTGCATTGTCTTTAAGGTGTCGTAATTATTGTGTTATAGTATTATTATACCGGATTTATATAGCGCCCTTTTCATACAAGAGTGCACGTTCAAAGGCGCTTAATGTATAGACAATCTGATACCGATAGTTTATCACCGATAATGTGTTTCCTGATCAATTACCCGGTATGACCCTAATACGTTTATGAATAGTACGCTCAGGTAATCTGCAGCAGTTAGAGGTTTGTTTCAGAAATTTCAAGAGTTCCGTGCAACAGGTATGAAGTTGTTAAATGGCAAAATGTAAAAACATGTACACCTTGTTGACTTAACGAGCCAATTGTGAGCCAATTGTGAGCTATCTCATCTGTCTAATTAACACTTGGTGTGTACCAGGTAACAGTTACATGTATGTAACTAAGGCTATGATGTCATACATGCATACGAAAGCAAATATCTGATAACTAGCGGAATAAAACTCCTCACATGGATTTTTCATCTTTTTCAATGTGACTGTCATGTTTATGTTGTTGATACGTTTCTTTATGTATGTCATACGATAGAGTATTTGGTAAACATTACCTAAACAGGAGTTCTTGGCCTTTAAAATTGTTTAAAATTGCATGATATTCGCCACAATAATCGTACAGATGTATCATTGTGTCGTTGCATGTTGCCATAAATAAATTCTTGGAAATAGCCGTTCGGTGTTCTTTTCTAAACTCATTATTGTTATTCGTATCAATAAAACCGTAACAAACTATCGTAAATGTTGATATAATATTTATTGTACATAAAATGAGACAGTCTCTCGAAAAAAATCTTGCTAAATGCATGTCCATGTATATAAAGTATCGTCCCAAATAAGCCTCTGCAGTCCACACAGGCCATTCTGGGACGACATTTTTTTATATACTGTTTTTTTAGAAGAGACGACCTTTAAACAAAAAATCATAAAATCGTCAAGTGTTGTCCGTATAAGCCTGTGCATATTTTACACGTATGTATTAATCACAGTTTTCCACGAGACCGGCTCATATATAGACTATATCCAGAGAACAGTATTGTACTGTTCGTAGCTGATATGTTTTCAAAATGACATTATCTATAGTAATTATATGTTCAATTAATTATTCGCATCAGGCGCCTATTCTGCCGTTTTCAAATAGGGTTATTGTACTTATTTAATCATATTATAATTTGTAAGCGCTACTTAGATTTCAATGATAAATCCCCTGTAGATGTAACAATGTAACGCAATATGCTTTATATAACAATGGAATGTGACATTTAACGTAACAAAACTAGAAACATGGGAACATCACGATATATTAGTATTGTCTGTGTATGTGAACAAAGGTCACGTTTTTTATTCATGCCAGGATGACTTACGCGGACGTAAATTCAGAATACGATGAAAAAAAAAATCAACAAAGTATCAAGTGTTAACGGGGAGTCTGAGATTAAGGAAAAAAAAGAGAAACTATGCCGAGAAATAACCGCTCCTTAAGTATACAGCTGAACAATTCATTTGTAAAGCACATCGGATTTCCCACCGAGTCATCAATCAGCTGAAAAAACGCGGCTACCTAAATGCACTGAAAATTTAATGCACTTCATTGAGCATCATTTGACCTTGAGAGCAAATGTTTTGAACTTCTCTCACGGGAGCACTTCAAAGGAATCTTATGGCTGCAGGTTAATGTGGCCTATCATCGAAGCCTTTATTAAATATCAGCCTCGCTCTGTTAAGAGGGGGTTTAATGCATGTGCGTAAAGTTTCCTCCTAGATTAGCCTGCGCAGTCCGCACATGATTTTCAGGGACGAAACTTTCCGCCTTAATTTGAGTTTTGATAAGAAGAGAATTTCTTTAAACGAACACATTCATAAAAGCAAAAAGTGTCGTCCCTGATAAGCCTGTTTCGTTTAAAGGAAGACTGTTCTTGACGATAATCCAGTTTAGGCGGAAAGCGTCGTCCCTGACGTAGCCTGTTCGGATTGCATCATCATCATCGTAATCATCATCATCATTATCATCAATATCACGTGTCAATATATCAAGTTTCGTTCATTACACTAGTTAAATTCGTTGTCGAGTTATTTAAAGAAAACTGTTTGTATGCTCTTAACGGAAGCCAACGCCTTCTGAAGTGGATAATCAGAAACGCGTATCGTGGAGAACATGTTTATTCTAAGCTCCGACAAACAACCACTCCTCATATCTTCGGTGTTGAACATTGAAAACCAAAGTTTAGTTGCCACAAAACTGCGGTACTACAAATGATTCTTTTCCTAACGGTTAAATCAAAACAACAGGTGCCACTAAAACGAAACAAAAAGTAAATAACAGCGACCACATATCTGAGCTTTTTTAGATGGGGGATTTTATGACAACGAGGGATTGTTGTATATGTAAGCATGATACCAAGATAACATTCTTTTTTTGTTATATACCAATAACCAAAAGCTTTGCTAAAGAAGAACAATTACCTTGACTAGTTAAATATCAAACTTTGTTTGATAAAAATTGCTGGGATTATTTACCAAATTGCTGCTGAGTAAATTTTCGTCCAAATTTAGTCTCTTTTTTTGCTTAACACAGTTTAAATTGAGTGGGGAGTAAAACATTTGTATAGGTGAAAATTATATACCTTTTGAGCAGGGAAATTGGGCCGATTGTTGGTCCCAATTTAGAACTCACTGTTAACTCCAGAATTATTCCAACGCATTTTGAAAACAACGCATTGAACTGGCTGCGTCCCTAACGTACTAAATCGTACTTACCATTTACCCGTGCTAAGATGTAACGACCTTTATCAGCAAGAAAACCATGAACACGTTACAACTGAAACGTCACATTTATGTTAAATTTTTAGAGAATAATTATAAAGAATGTTAAACCGTGTTGTGCCCCTGGGTGTACTTACCATTTAACCAGTGCTGAGAGGTTACGATCTTTATATCAACAAGTTAACCATGAACACGTAGTTTCTGAAGAGTCACATTTATATTACAATTAAGAAGATACTTAGTATACATTCTGTAAAACCGTGTTGTGACCCTGAGTGTAAAAGAGTTATCATGTAGTGTCCGTATTGTTCAGAGGAACTAAAAATGCGCCAGTTGTACTATAACATTTGACGACAAATCTGCTATCCTCGTGATAATCAGATAAAGGTGTTCAACAAAAGAATTTTATCATACCACTGCATTGATATCTGACTGATATAAAGTTGCATGATATATTTTTTTATATCATGTTCAACAGGAAGTTCTTATATCAGTCGATGTGTCATATTACTAAGACTTAACAAAGAAGTTATATTTTATTGTAAAAAATAATCAGATTCATCAAAACAAACAATTTGATACCAAGATGTATTACATTTTATCCACAGAAAGCAACACAAACAGCAAAAAACGTATTTTCCAAATATTTAAAATGAATGTGTAAATGCTGATGACGTCATGTTCGACAGGAAGTTGTTAAATCAGTCGATGTTTGGATGTAAGTCATTTTACTCGGAATGAACTATAAAGTCATCATGTTTAGTAAAATAAAATCAGATTCAACAAAACAAACACTTTGATACCAGGATGTATTATATTTTAGACACAAAAAGCAAACAAACAGAGAAAAACATATTTTACAAATATTAAGCGCAAGTGCTCATGACGTCATTAGTAACAAGTCAAACGTCAACGATCATATTCATTCCCGCTAAAAATGCAGCGTCGTAGTGATTTTGTTTTAATTATTTCTTTTAAAACGGGGACTTAGAGAGAGGTATGATAAACAGAAAAACAGGTAACTGCCTGATCATTTTGTAATATATCAGGCTCGGCACAAATAAAATAACGGCTCGGCAAGCCTCGCCGTAATATTATTCTTAGCCTTGCCTGATATATTACAAAAAGATCAGGCAGTAACCTGTTATTCTCTATATATCGGTCCATTAAGCTGACATTGTATATTTCCACGTGGGTAGGCCCGATTAGAAAATTAATAGTTTATAGGTGTAATAGGTCAAAATAAAACGAAAACTGAGCTCGAAACCACAAACTGACGTCATAGGAATCGTAAATCCGAATGTTACACACGATTTTTTTGCCGATTTTACTTCTTTAAAAAAAATGCGGAGGTTATATCATAATCTAATAATGCTCCGATCCAATTACGTTATAATGCGGCATGTGCATGTGAACGCGGAAAACCAAATCAGCTTTCACTGAGTTCAAAAACTTCAAAGGATATCATTAAATACCGGCATGCTTAAAAAAGACTTAGTTGCAATAATCCAAAACCCAGCAGGCGTGCCGGTCTGTACTAATAAAATTTAAAAGCATTTAAGAAGAAGTAATAAAAGACTAAGCAAAACGTGGTGCATATTTACAATTCTTGTACTACTCTACATCGGTTTAAGATACGAAACATTTCAAGCAAATCATTATCCATGCATTGTACTTTCTAAAATGCGCGTTGTGGTTAATGGAGATGCGAATCCGCACATTTTATTTTTCGTCGTCTTCGTCGACAATGTTGTTGTTGTTTTGTTGTTGGTGGTGGCACTGATGATGGCAGTGGTGGTGGAAGGGGATTTACATAATCCTGATAACCTCTCACGATGAACAAAGGTTATTGATCAAGATGTTAGTGTCAGTGGTATTGGTAGCGGTGGTAATAAGACTGAGGATGAGCATTATTATTAGTATAACAATTGTATAAGATCCTAAAGATGGATGGACGCATTCCTTTTGAAAATCGATACGTTCGTGGTTAGAGGTGCAGTAATTCATCAGTTTACAACAATATTTTTTATTTTCCCTGAGGCTGTATATTTCCCCGTAATATCCACAAGGAAGTGTGCTGATATTTATGCATTGAACAAATGACACATAGGCATGATCTGCACTCTAAATTATACGTGTCGTATATCGAACAATATTGTTTTATGCAGTGTTTGTTTTCATCATTCTGGGGCCCGAGCCCTTTGAACCGGGAAAAAATCGCGTCGTTTTGCCTTATATTGAGGATACAAAAGTTGGCATTATTATATTAACTTAGGTTCAACATACAGAGATGGATAGGGAAATTAACTAAAATGTTTAACAATGTTTTTTAAACCTTCAAATTAGAATTTTAGGCAGTCACCTGCTGAAAATATATTTACTTTTGAGATTGAGAGTTGGCCGAATTTCGGCCCAAAATTTTACCCCAAAAAAAACACGAATAGCCATAGCTTATTTTTACGAAATGTCTTTGGATCGAACCAGTTCTAAAGGTAGAACGTAACGTGGTGCTCTTATTCTTTGAGCTCGTTCTGACTTCCACTCAGTACGTTGGCTTTATTTAGATAACGCCCACAATTATTATGGCAGTATCAACGTTCCTAAAACTCGACTTGAAGTTTATGTTCTTATAACAAACAAATATCGCTCTGAAACATAAACACGAAACACATAACAAATAACATTAACAAGCGACCGAATTATAATTTACTTACATTAACGGCGAGTTAGATGGAAGCGCTTAAATAAATCCAAACAATATTGTTTTATATCACTAAAATATATCGCACTTATAATCCTTCCCAGCTTGAAACAGACACGCGGTTTTCAACCGCGGTTAGCCACAATCTAGCTGAAGCATTTCCTGTTTGTTTTCGTAATCAATTCATTCATTAGTTAATAAACCTTTACTTCATCACACAAATATATAAATAACGTATCCTATACACAACGACGCGTTAGTTATAACATGTGTACGGTTGTCACATGTTGATTTAATCCACAAGGCGAATAACCACGTATTAATTGATTGTACACATCCACCGTTTCGCTATGTTGATAGTAGGTTTACCCAATACACACATTTCAATACACAGTACACACGCTGGGAGTGCGTCATAGTTCGCTCATCGACTTTCCGGTTTATTTTTAGACGTACTAAAGGGGAACAACTGCAAACTTAACCGTTTCATCTTAATTCGGTTCACTATTAAATAATATGTTAATGTTGGCGAGCAATAACGTGCTCCGCCAGTACATAATTAGTACGAGTTCTCTCCCTTACACCACTGTTATGTTATCATGGTATATTCCCATGAGTTACTCCCCTTTGTTGGAAGTTTGCCATTGAAACTGCGTTTTTTCACCAAATTGTTGTATCCACTTGAGAGTTAAATAAACCAGTTCTTCATTGACTATCTGGCAGTTATTCCTTACTGGCGTGGTGGCAGCACTGTATACGAACCTACGGTCATCTACAAAACATCTAATCGGAAAGGAACATTGCAAATCATAAACAGATAGAGCAGTAAAAGTCACTGTACATCAAATGTGAACTTGGAACAGTTTAACACCCTCTATTGTGAACTCTGACAGTTTGTGTTTTCGCATTTCACCATGGCCCATACCAACCGTGCCCCTAAACAGTGGCAGTTAACAAGAACTGAAAGTATTACTACCTTTGAGGCATGGCGCCAAAATCTACAATACACATTGTCTCTAGATCCTAATTTTGCAACATTCTTGGTAGATGGAACTACTTGGGGTCGTAAAACAGCAGCTAATCCCCTACGCGGTTTCACAAATGATGGCGGAGAGGGAGGTCGTACTGCTGCTCAAAAAGTGGCGCAACTTGAGCTTATGTTGGGTCAAATAGCCAATTACTGCCCTATTATTGCAAGAAACACTATAGTGCGAAATTCAGTCAGCATTAACAACATATGGCAGTCAATTCGATTACATTTTGGTTTCCAATCTACAGGCGGACATTTTTTAGACCTAGATCAGATCCATTTAGAGCCCAACGAACGTCCTGAGGATCTATACCAGAGGTTGTCTAGCTTTGTGGACGACAACCTTATGAAAGGAGGTGGATTGATAACTCACCACGGCGAAGTCCCAGATCAAGATGAGGAACTGACCCCTACTGTCGAGAATATGATAGTCTTGACATGGTTACGATTGATTCATCCAAATCTACCGGCATTAGTGAAACAAAAGTACGCAACAGATCTTAGATCTAGAACGCTTGCATCCCTTAAACCCGAAATATCGTTGGCGATCTCTAGCCTACTCGATGAAGTTCATTCTCTTGCTGATGCGAAGGTACTCAGGTCATCTTTCCAACGGAAATTACCACCTAAGCGACCAACTTGCCCAATATGCAAGCAAGCAAAAAGACCGAATTTCCAGCATTTTTTGAGTAAGTGTACATACTTACCAGAGGAAGATAGAAAGTACATGAAATCATCTGAAAAAATCCGCTTCACTACATACTCTGACGAAAACGAGGATATTGGTCATGATGATCCATTGGACTCTGAAACCCATAGTTTGCAACCAGTTGTAACTCACTGTTCGCGACGCGTCAGCACCAAACAGTCACCAGTCTTGAAAACGTTCTATAGACAGTTTCCCATNACAGACAGTTTATTCAGACTTATACAAAGTACATCGTCTTCATACTTACATATACACATTTATTTCTGTCACGTGAATAGGTATAACAACAAAATATTACATAACATAGAAATAGTCATGTAGGAGTTCAAATACAAATAAACACAATCAATTGCAAGAACACATAGGTTCTGACAAAGCGGTACTGAAATTTATTAAACAATATTATTAAGAATTGTATTTCTTATAACAAAAGCTTCTTTGATATATTTACATAAATTCGAAATTACTGTTTTGTTACATGAAACTAACAAATTGTGGTATAGGTATCACAACAAAACATAACATAACAAAGAAAAAGTCATGTAAGAGTACAAATACAAATAAACACAATGAATTGCAAGAACACATAGGTTCTGACAAAGCGGTACTGAAATTTATTAACAGTATTATTAAGAATCGTATTTCTTATAACAAAAGCTTCTTTGATATAATTACATAAATTAGAAATAACTGTTCTGTTACGTGAAACTAACAAATTGTGGAATTTATACACAGATGGTTTGATATAAAATATACGGCTAATATATCTTTTTCTTAAATCAGTGAAACAGCGGNCTATTTCAGGGATTAAGTAGTGAACACCTATGCTTACCCTATCAATTTCACCAAACGATTAAACCAGAACAACAGTCTAAAGAGTAAAACATGACCCTGAGTAAAATATGATGTTTTTTTTAGAGAGTATAGCCCTTCATGACTTTATTATTTAGTATATTGTAACCTTAATTGGGTTCACTATTAAATAATATGTTAATGTTGGCGAGCAATAACGTTCTCATTAGACAAAAAGTGAATATGGTTATCATATTTACAATAATATCCTGTTTACAATGTGAAGTCTGTAACATAACCACTGCAATTTGCAAAGCAAACCTAATGGCGCGATAAACGGATAATTATAAACATTAGAATTCAAAACAGTTCAACAGATGAAAAAAAAATGCGAAAAACGCAAGCTAGGGCACGGCTGGTACGTACAGTTATTATCAGGGTATTTGTTCGGTTTGTCATTTACCTGTATATATGAGCGATGTCGCTTTAATGACCTTGAATGGACACGTGGCAAATAACGATATGTTTATTGTTGCCCCGCCGGCATTCCATAAATACTACGCAGTCTAGAAGATTAGTATCAATCAATGTCTTTCTCACCGTACATTTCCGACTTAACATTAATTATGTCAAAACGTGACAAATGTACTACATATACTTAATTCCCTATTACAATTGATTGTCAATTTATTATAATTTTGACAAATATTAAAACGTGTTATTTCTGTCATGCCCATATACGCAGATGAAAATTAATTCTCATAATGTATGAAAGCAGGTGCCCAAGATGCACGCGTTTCATGAATACGATACGTTTAAATTATGATTTGAGTTATTAAAAAAGCATAAGAAACAAAAAACTATAAATTATTTAATTATCATGACCATAAATGTGTCGACCTGAACTCAGCGATTTCTGAAGTGGAATTCCTAGAAGATGTTCAACAGCGTAACGCAATAAACGAACCTTCCGTAGTTATCGACATCTGAAAGCGTTCATTGATGATCGATTGATCGATAAGTGCAAAGTACAATGCAGTCGTGGTCTATAGCAATCTCCTAAGCCGTAAACGTGACATCGACGATAATTTATCAGTTTTTGTAGGCACACATGAGCAACGCTAGTCGGGTCAATGTTCCAATGTTCCGTTAGCCGTCCGATATTCTCTTGATTTATAAGCACTGGTCGCACAATAATCAATACCGATATTACTTAAAACGCGTATACAGGTTAACAACAATGGAATCCAATAACCTGTGTGCGTGGGCAATACCATGTATGCACTCTTAGCGGATACTCCAGTAGTGGATACAATACAGACCGGACGCCATGTAATGGTGAATATAGAGCTGACTGCGGAATAAATATACCCTATCTATATGAGCTTTGCTCTGGGAAAACGGCGTGTTATGCATGTTATTCCGCATATTATTAAACTGGATCTATTTTGAAACACATATAATTTTATAAATATAGCAAAGAAACAGTGATAGCATTTCGAATATTTTACTTTTTTAAGAAACAAAAATATAAAACTTGCATATTTAAATAAAATGACGGTAACAGAACTTTATCGTAAATTCACGGGTATTTATTATAAAAAAATATATGACAAACAACGTCATTAAAATGTCGTTAGCAACAACAGCTGTAGATATGTAAATGAAATCATTGATAGCATACGCACGTGAAGACTTGTAACATATTGATGTGCATACAACTATGTATAAGATGTTTGTAACTTGCGTATTGATAAATCTATATCATGGATTGGCAATCAACACAAGAAGAGCTACAATTTGAACATAACAAAACATCTTAATTGTTCAATGCATTTCTCAATGTGTGTATTTACATTTTTTATTTTCTGATATCGAAGTGCGCTATCGTCAGAAGTTGCAATTAACACCAAGTAGCGTTGAATATATATTTTAATTTATATGACCATATTGAACAGTATTTTAAACACAAACTTATAAAATTCAATTACAAGCGATCTAGAGATAATAGTACACCATTGACGGTCGTCTGTATTCAGATTGGTAAATGTCTGCTTTCGAATTGCTTTTGCTATAAATAACGAAGTGCGTACACAATAGGAAATATAATCACCCACTTCATCTCAATTCAAATCCAATCAGATCTGTAGACAATGAACATTTCAACGTCTTCTGTAATATCCGGTTCAATAATGAAAATGCGTCATAGATGAGGTTACTTTAAAAGGCCACGAACAAGTGAGCGCAAATATGTGCGACTTTTTAGCAACGGATAGAAGCGAAATATTGATATTCAATTGTTTAATTTACTAGCTTTCAATTAATTAACGAACTTCGTTGGAAAGACGCATCATGTAATTTTACTTTTTTTTTACATTTGTTTTCAATCCGTATTTCATAGTCATTGAAGACACTTTTAAAGTTCATGGTCATCATCTGATCATCAGTAATGCCACCAGCATCGCAACAACTACAGCAGCAGCAGCAGCATCGTCATTATCATCATTATCATGTCAGGGAATTCAACATCAATTCATTAAACTTATTCAATTATTCGAAACCAAAGAAATGTGTCTATGCTTGTAACATGCGAAAGTTGAAAAACGCAAACAATGCTGTCATTAAAGCATGTGCGCTTGTCTTCAGTAGTATTCATAGCCGAGTTTCTATAAACGTAAGCATGACAATGTAAACATCATTTCTGATTAATTATGCTAAATCTAAGCAAATAATATTAACGAATGTAACGAAAACTGAATTGTCAACTTTGTTGACAAGCTTTGGCGGCTTGTACTTTAATCATAATTGTGGTTAAACAAGTAATATGTTCGCTTAGTTCATAATTATCAGTGCAAATAGTTTACCAGGTAGATTACAAATTGGCATTTTGAATGTATGCTTGTAACAATGCGAAGGTTGAAAGTTGAAACACGCAAACAATGCTGTCATAAAGCATGCGCCCCTGTCTTCATTAGTATTCACAGCCGAGTTTTCATAACTTAAGCATAACAATACTATCTTCATTACTTCGTTTATGATGGCTTCATTATGCTAATTCTAAGAAATTATACGAATGTTACACAGACTTAAGGTGAACCTCGCTGACAAGAAAACGTACATGTTTGGACGACTTGGACTTAAGTCATAATTTTGGTTAAACAATCTGTATGCTTAGTTCATAGTTATCTTGTTCGTGAGAAATGGTCTACATTACCAAATTGTACTTTTTAAAATGAAAAAAAGACAAGAAACATGGAATTGCCAAGAAATCAGGATTTCAACATTTAACTTAATTAAATTTAATTTACTAATTGTTCAATCCCAGGCTGAGTGTGTCGGTAGGCTCCCTACAGAATGTCAGTGCAATGACTGGCCGAACTTGCAATACAAAGCTATGTCTGCATGTAAGCTGCAGACAGACAGACAGACAGACAGACAGACAGACAGA
>VMBQ01007605.1:30245-46064 GCA_007657795.1 Dreissena rostriformis | reverse complement strand
TTATTATTATTATTATTAGATATAATAATAATATGAATCACTTTGCAACAGAGATAGTAGCAGTCCCCTACCGGATCAATGGTGTCGGAGTAAGACCTGGATCTCCATAAATTTCATTAACAGAACAGAACAGAACAGAAAGTTTATTCATATAACTTTAAAAAGTCCAGTTCATCGTTATACATACAAAATTGACAATATATAAACAATAAGCACATGCTTAGTAATGCAAAAGTGACCGAAATGGAACTTAACAGTGTGTGAAAAATATACAAAGGCCATTATATTACTCAACATTTGCATTCAATGCCTCAGTTCTCAATTTAAAAGTATTTTTACAATATATCACGAGTTTAGTTAGAATTTTAGTGTAAGTCTTTGTTAACAAAAGTATAAATGTATGCATACTAGGTCGGTTATAATAGAATTTGTCGATATATATTTTTCTAATATCGGTATAAAGAGGACATACAATTACTTAATGATACTCGTCTTCGATATCATTTGAGCTTCATATACTTCATTTTACGTTCGTTTTTAGGAATATTTATTTGTCTCCCAGATTCAATTTTTAACATATTGCACGAAAGTCTTAATTTTGATATGTTTTTTCTTAAATCAAAGTTTTGGATTATGTTAAGGTAATCAGATAATTCAAATCGATGTTTAAATCCTTTGTATAAAGTTAATGAACTTTTTACATTTAAATCATTAAGCCACAAACCTATGTACATATCAATAAATCTAGTTCTAAATATAGGGATACATTTGCATATACTGACTCTGGATACATCCAAACATCTACAAACCAGCATTTTGAAGCAAATCCCGTACTTTGGTTATCCAATTGTTACATCGTATTATATTTTCAGCACCGTTTCTCATATAACATAGTGTTCTATATAATATACAATAAGTTTGTTTAACAGTATTCAATTTTAAAACATATTTTATAATTCGTACATAGTAATTTATATATAACGGGTGTCGCCCTAGTTCCCCGTATACTGCTGAATTAGAAGTACTCATTTTGACACCGAGTATTCTTTTTAAAAATCTTCTATGAACTCTTTCAGTTTTCTCAGCATTTGAAAAACCGCAAACCTCACACGTATAACACAGTATTGAAGTAACAAACGAATCAAACAAATTCAGCATTATTTTAACAGGAACATGCATGTATTTTGTGATTGAAAAAAGCGACCCCATAGCCTTAACACCTTTGTATGATAAAGTTTGAGTAGTTAGTATCAAAGACCCACCACTTGATAAACCTAGATTAAGTTCTTTTTAGTTTCGGCAGAATACAGATTTGAGTCTTCATTTACTGAAATAACGTGCATATTCACCATATTTCCCTATATCCGCATACCGAGTGTCATAAATCTAGCTGTGGTACTTTTTGAGTTGTCGCAGGATAAAGATTTTAGTCATCAATTATTTATGTAACCATGGCAGCAACCGCAATGTTTTTCTCACACAAACTGAAATTATTGCATATTAAACATATGTTCCCCTATCAAAACACGGAGGTTCATTCACTTAGCTTAAGTACTTTTTGAGTTATCGCAGATTCCAGATTTTTCGGACGGACAGACAAACTGAAATAACGTGAACATTACCCTAAAGACATCTTTCCATTTACCAAGTTTCATCCAACAAGCATACGTACTTTTTGGGTTATCGTATGGCCCAGTTTTTAATTATAGATGAGTTCTATAACCATAGCATCTTTAACCAAAGCAACAACAATTCATGTTCGATGACACAAATGACATGACATCCATATTCTTGTTTTGGCCCTCTATCAACATACCAAGTTTAATTAACCCAGCTTAAGTTCTTTTTGAGCAATCGCAGGATCCAGATTGAAATTTTCAATAAAAAAACATAGCATCTGTAACCACGCATCAACAATTGTGTTTGACGAAAATCTGAAATAACCTTAATTTTCCAGATATGGCTCTCAATCCTCATTCCATGTTTCATCAACCTACCAAAACTTCTCTTTGAATTATCGCAGGATCCATATATGGACAGACAAAAGGACACACGGAATGACCGGGTTTAAAACTATAGTCCCCTCCGGTTACACCGATAGGGGACCTAAACAAAAATACCAATAATAATCATAAAAAATGAAAATGTATTACAACCTCCTCGTCGTCTGTCGTCTTGTTGGCTTCAATCCAAGCACTTAAGTCCCTACAGACGCTCGTAACGTTAGTGAACACGCCGTCGAACGTCGCGTTGTCGTTTGTGATTTTTCCGCTCACGAGGGCGCCGCATAATCTCCCCGCGCGGCGAACACCATCCGGTATCCTAAGTGGCCTGGCGCGTTCGGGCCCCTTTGTCGGCCTAGGATTCGCATTGCCTCCCTTTACTTTATCACGGTCCTGCGGCTTATCGATCCCTTTTCCTCTACCATCCTGCGGGAAAGATGAATAAATATGTTCTTACAACTACTAATTAAATTTAACAGAACATTCCAATGGAAACACATATAATTACTACCTACATCGCATGTATTTTTACATATTTTTGATTTTGATTATAATAATTATTCACAAGCAATGATGTATGAGGCGTGTCATACTTAAATTGACAATACATTTTAACAAGTATTCCCTAAACAGCAATTGCTACCATCGACGAACACCATGTTAAGAAGATTTACCGTTACCTGAAGGCGTTGGGCCTCGCTCACAATAACTCCACACACCAACATCACCGCCACGATCTTCAGTGAAATGTCCATCTGGAAGTAGTAGTATTGTATAACACTGTATAATGTAGGCAAAGTAAACTTCAAAAGCTATTTTGAAAAAAGCGGAGTTTGGCATTAAAGCACTTGAGTAAAAAAATCCTGATTGTAACCGTTTAATAATCAATTATACAATAAAAATATAAATAATGTTCATGTAAATGTTACTCATAATAGAATACATGTTTGATGCATGTATACAATTTAACACCTCAAACATTATTATATTTATAAAGTTTTCTGTTGTAGCATGCAGACGGGTTTGCTAGTTTTAAATATTGTGCTTTAACTGAAAGTTTAACAACAATAATTTAAATAACTTTATGCAAAACAAACTTACTGTTATTCTCTGGTAACTACACACTTCGAACCAGCGACGAATATCAAAAACAGTTTGTGTTGATGTCCAACTACTAAGATTGGAAGAAATCAAGTGTATAAGACGTTACCCGCACCCGGCCGCAATATATACCCTTAGGTACACGAGAACTTACCTACCGTGCGTACAATACGTTTTGTAAAATTGTGGTCCATCCACTTAGCGTTCTCACGGCCCGAGGATGACTGTAAACATATACCCGCCAAACTTAGTCTACGTGAGAATTCGTACTTGTATAGAAAAAAATATGAACCATGCGTGCCAATCTGTGCGAAAGTCGAACATTACAGCGACTGTGACAAAGGGTTTCAATGGGACGATCTACTGCGAACCATAGCCAGACAGGTCGTAATTTAAAATCCGTAACACAGTTTTTGGCAATAAATATGCTTATTTAAATAAGGTGTATGTTCCAGCTACAGGCAGTATGTCTGGTTTGTAGGCACGCTCGTTTATGTTTATATTTTCAATCACCATATATAGGATAGCAATTGGTGACTCAGCGGTCTTGTGATAGGCTCTATTTAGGTCCAGATCGTGATATAAAAGTTGAAAACCAGTGTTTATTATACGATGAAGTCTCGACACTAATGTGATTTGGAACATCCATGTCTCTCGTGTCAATTTAAGACACTTATTTTAATATAAAGGCGTTATGGTTAAACCAATTAGGGGAACACAAGTGTGTAGCCTTTTTTTCGTGCTCATGTGACCTAAAATCGGACACGTCAGTTCGTATAACTTTGTTTATAAGCGTATATACTTACTTACTCTTTTCCGCTTTGACCATAGAACTACACAACTAAACTTTTATAAAACAAGTAAATAGAGCAATGTTGCATTGTATGAAATGCATCGATTGAATACCTGGTGTACATAGCAAAACAGAAGCTTCTTTATTATTATTTTGTATATATACTACCAGTATATATGTTTTGAATGCGCCGGAATATTAAGGGACCGGTTAATAGAACTCGTTTCGAGTCATGTTGACTAGAGATCATCACACAAAACACATATTACTTAGCTGCTTTAAAAATGCAGTCAACCAAAAGTATAAAATTTAAAGACAAGTTATGTACGTTTGATTAAGAAGAAATCGTGGACCGGTTTACCTATGAAATCGCAAATAAGTTCATAAATGTAAGAAAACGGGCAGTTTCTTATGAAATTGTAAGACTTGATTAGATAATCCAAAGCGTCCGTATTCAATAGCCAGTTAAGCTTAAAAAATGAAGAAAATCATGTTTTGAAGGATTGTTTCTTTTCTGTAAGACGCTCCAAAGGGCCATTAAATGTTAAAAATTATTTCTTTAAAGTGAGGACTTTAAAAATAAGACGTTAAAACTAACACATTAGATGTAACAACATTTGATTTGTCAACGTGAGACATTTCAAATGACCAGTCTTGAAAAGCAGCATGACAGCTTTAAACACAGATATTGGGAACGAAGAACATAAATTGGAGAGGAAAGTGCGAGGTGTATGTCAATAGTTTTGCCAAAATGTGATTTTGATTCTGATGTCGAGTAAGCAATTACAATTATTCCGATGTCACATATTAAATACATAACACCGGTAAGTAGCTGATGAAGGCATATACTTTATCAAATTTGGACAGGCTAATGATCTTAACATTACATGAATACATTATTTGGCTATTCAATAGATTAGATTTATCACACTTACTTTATGATATTCAAGGAGGGCGTGGGTTGGGGAAAAATAGTGGGGCAGATTATGGCTATGGTAGAGTCATTGCAGTCAGATATGTATAACACTGATGTTGCAATACAAGACATTGCACATCTTGTTATTTGTATTAAATTAAAGGCGCACGAACTGCTTATGGTGAGCTATTGTGGTAGGTGGGTGTGCGGCGTCCGTCGTCATGTATTATGTGTTATGTGTCGTCAACAATTGGCTTCAAAAGACATCTCCTCCTAAACTGGTATACGGATTTTCACGAAAGGTTCACACGTATTATCATTTGGGTGACCTTATTTATCTTTTCGGTAGGTCTTCAGACCATCAAATTGATTAACAATCATTGAAACTTAATTTTTTTCTCCGAAAACACATGTCTCAACAGTTTAATTTGCTGGTGGGAAACATCGGATAGTGACCCTCTACACAGTTTGTACAAATTATGCATCTGCATTCAAAACTGGCCACGCCCCAGATGTGATATGATTTTTAAAGAGTCGTATAGCAAAATATTTCTTAAAAAATTAAAAAAACACTAGGCAGAGAGGTGTTATTTGGACTTTATCATCGTTTAGTGGCCCTCATATAAGTTTGTCAAACTTATGCCTGATTGGGTCAAAATTAGCTATGCATTGGGGAATGTTTTGAATAATATATTTAGCAAAATAACCTGAACAAATCTCTAAAATCACAAGGCCCATAGTTTTGATAATTGGTATGTAACATCCCATAAGAGGTCATCTACAAAGTTTGTTTAAATAGTTTCCCTGTGGTCCAAACTGGTCACGCCCTGGTGGTAACAAGAAGTATTGAGTCACTTAAAGAAGTATGTTTTTCATGTATGTATTCAAACGAATAGGCCCCTTTGCGCCGGTGGCTGCACTATGTTATCTGAAGTCCCGGAGTGTGTCCCATCACACCTAACTAATTCACGCGTTACACTCACGAAAATTTGGACGAATTTCGAATTATAACTGCGATTTCCAGCTGTTAAGCGTTTCATGAAAATCATATTTGGTGTGATCTCGTAATGAGGGTGAAGGGTTGGAACCGGAGTACCGGTGGGAAAATCTACCTGCCCGGTTGGTGACCCGAACCAAGCTCACGTGACATGTCTAGTTTTATTCGTGTTAGCGATCCACGTATTGTTAACAATTGTATAGGAAAACACGCAATAGTTGCACATTATTCTTTAATCGGTTTGAATTACGAACGCTTTAAACGTTTCTAAAAACAACTTAATAACAAGACGCTATTAATATTATATGTTATATCCACCTTGATTGTTATCTCCTTTATTGACCATATTGATATAAGTTTGGAATATTTTATGTGACCACTGTTTTTTTTAATCGGCAATCTTTTAACAGGTCCTTTTAGACGGGTTAACTCGTTCCATCGGACGTTTATGTTTAATACAAATGTATGCATCAACATGATGCGGTTCTAATGTCCATATGAGCTCCTTAACAATGGTCATGGGTCTTTTTCCAACGCATTTAATACGGACTGCGAACGCGTCAATTGTCCTTTAAAAGGCAGATTTCCGATGCGTTTCCTGTCGAACGTATTTCTTGATTTTTATGCAACAAAAGTGTAAATTACGATTGCTTTTTTGCATTTATTTCTACGCACGTATAGCTTGTTAAACTGATGGTTTATAAGTCGATTAAATATAAATGATTAACCGGTTTTCAAATAAGTTGTTATTAAAACAATTTCATTTTCAGACGGTAAACTAATGGCTCATTGGTTTTCTCATAACTTGTCGGCTTGAATATAACCGCTAAAACGAAAGAAGATTACATTGTGCTTATATGAAATATAAACATGTGGAGAGTGTGTGCATATTAATAATTTCGTTTTCATATACATCAATATACTGTGTTTATTTTTCAGAAACACAAATGTGAGTAAAAACATTCAATGAAATCTGACTTTCAATGCATATAGTAACAGTTAGATTATGTTTATATTATTACGAACAAAACCTAACTGTAAGTCCCGATATTCAGAATGTATTACATGGGATGCCCATAGGGAAATCAGAAGATACAGATATATTGTCATCTTGCTATAGATCAGTTACCTGCGGAATAAAAACAAGCAGTGAATAGAAACGCATGTTAAATGGCAAAAGCTGTATGAACACGTTAATGGAAGCATGTCTAAAAAAGAAAAAGCAATATGAACACGTCTTATGGTATAAAACATGTATTGAATAGCAAAGGCGTTATTAAATAATTTTATTGAATAGAAACATATAGTGAATACCAAAACCAGTATAACAATACGTTTGCCTTAACTAGATCGGTATGAAAATGTTTATGGAATAGTTAATATGTATTTGATAGTATAATCAGCATGATATTGTATAAGTTGTCATGATTTTTTCCTTGATGCGAGGCAGGATTCCGCATTATCAAAATTGGCGACGTTTAGCATACGTTCACTACGTTCAAATTCGAAAATTTACATTTTTTTTTCTAAGATAAATCAATGTTTATAGATAGATATTGGATTTGTTTTCAGACTTATAGATTTCCAGACTCGTGTTTTGACTATGTATTGCCATTAGATCACACACAAATAATCAGTTTGATGACATGTTTTTTTTTCAGATACTTTCGATGTGCGCCGATCACAAAATAAATCATCATGCAAAACCAAATTTCTAAACCTAATCTCTCAATTTACATTCGCAAACATCTTTTGCCGCGCCATTCAACCGGTTTAAACCCATGTTTTTAAATTGAATGTTCCAAATTGCTGACACCAGCTTTAAAGGGACTTGCTCACAGTTTATCGCAATCTTCTTGTCACAGATTCAAGAAATAAATGAACAATGTACATCAGTGTGCGAAATGACACTTATGCCGCAGACTTATACTGAAAATACACTTTCGTTTTCGAAAAATCATCGNCACACAACACACACACACACACACACACACACACACACACACACACACACACACACACACCACACACACACACACACACACACACACACACACACACACACACGCGCGCGCACGCACGCGCGCACGCACGCACGCACACACACACACACACACACACACGTGAAGACGGATGGCTGAATGGTTTCGGCGCTTGACTTTTACCCCATGGGTCAGTGGTTCGAGCCCTGGCGTGGTTAACTCTTTTTTTTTCTCTTATTTATTTTCTTTTTTTACTTTTATTCTTGTTTTTATATTGTAGCTCTTTAGTTCTGATGTTTATATTTATAAATTTAAAGCATTTAATGACAAACTTTAAAACATGCCAAAATCTGTGAACGAGTCCCTTTAATCCTGTTTATGTGTGACGCTATTTTGTATGGTTCGTCCTAAATTTGAATAGGCAATTAGTCATTTGCCTTACATAAGAGACAAGCGGATATTAACAAAAATATTATATGCTCGTATTTTTGTGGAATGTCAATTTCCTTAATTGGTAGTTTTAGTTTGTTACAACAGCATTACATGTAGATGAAACACGTCTGATGTTGATAAACTTGTTATTCTATCCCGGCGAACATGAAGAGTAATCACAATGTGCTTTTCCAATATGTACAATAATTTAACAGGCGTAACAACCCGTTTAGAACGATAATAGAATACCATTGAAAATACTTGTTTAAACTGGCCTTTATACTTTATACTGGTGAGAAGGAAAATTGATAGTTAATTTCTCACCACCCGCAATAATACAATATACCAAAACGCTATCATTATAGCTCGTCAGCAAACTTACTCGGGCAAGTTCTAGTACATTAAACAAATACGAGTTTAATTGCAGATTAACAGTAATTATGTGATACATTTGTTTAACATGTTTATATGACTAACATTCGGATACTAAATGTATCACCATTTTGTCATGCACACGAGTAAGTGTCATGTTTTGTCAGGTTTATGCTGGCGAATTATAGCTATAAATACAATACAAGTCTTAATCATTATCATCATCATCACCACCACCCCACAATCACCACCATTATCATCATCATCATCATTATCATCGTCGTCGTTGTCGTCGTCGATAAATGAAAAAAAAAAATGATGATAATAAGAAAAATAAGACTTGTAATAACAATAACATTCTGATCAGTCACAACAATGAATTTAAGCTGATATATAACTAATGTCTGTAGCGCCGTTAAATGTCGCAGCACCGTTATATGTCGCATCGCCGTTATATGTCGCAGGCTACGAGATTCGTCGCAGCGTTGACGATAAATGTCGCAAGGAACGATAACTGTCGCATATCCTACTGACGATATATGTCGCAACTTTAACGATAAATGTCGCAAACATTTCAACTGCCGATATTTGTCGCAACATTAACGATTAATGTCGCACACCTTTGTGAGCCATGTTCAAAATGAAAAGTTGAAGTAAAAATGACTAAAACTTTAAGGTTAGATCTAGATTACCCGACGAGGTATATTACGGTCCACAACATTGTATTACGAATGATTACGGTAATTTTGTGAAATGCCTAAATACTGTCTACTGGTAGAGTAAACTTAGTCTGCGTCTTGTATTTAAGGTATGCATAACATACAACATTAGCAATCAACAACTGGTGTTTGCTTTAAAAGCAGAAATCGCGCATGTAAAACAGAAATGGGGGATGATAGTGCAAGCTTGATAAAAAGTGAGCCTCGTTCTGTGAAAAGGGGGTTGAATGCTTGTGCGTAAAGTGTCGTCCCAGATAAGCCTTTGCAGTCCGCATAGTCGTATCAGGGACGACACTTTCCGATTGTATGATATTTTTCGTTTAACGAAAGTCTCTTCTTAGCAAAAATCCAGTTTAGGCGGAATGTGTTGTCACTGATTAGCCTATGGTATTCAATGAGGGCGTGGGTTTGGGTAAAGAGTGGGGCAGATTATGGCTATGGTAATGTTATTGCAGTCAGATATGTATTACACTGAGGTTGCAATGGAAAACACTGCACATCATGTTATTTTTATTAGCTCAAGGACGCACGAAGTGCTCAGTGTGAGCTATTTTGGTAGGTGGTTGTGCGGCGTCCGTCGTCGTATGTTCTGTGTCACGTGTCGTCAACAATTGGTATGCGGATTTTTACGAATAGTTCACAAATATTATCCTTTGGGTGACCTTCTTTATCGTTTCGGTAGGTCACCAGACCTAACAAATTATTTTAAATATTGAAACTTTAAAAATCTTCTCCGAAAACGTATGCATCTGAAGTCAAAACTGGCCACGCCCAAAGACGGACATGATTTATAAAGACCCTTATAGCACATTTACTTTTAAAATCATTACAAAGAGGTTTAATATTTTGACTTTATCATCGTTAGTGGCTCTCTACTAACTTTATTCAACTTATGCCACATTGGAATAAAAGGGGAATGTTTTAAAAGACATACTTAGCAAAATAACTTAAAACAATCTCTAAAGCACAAGGCCCAAAGTTTTGATAATTGTAATGTAACATCTAATAGAGGTCATCTACAAAGTTTGTTCAAATAATTTCTCGGAGGGGGGGGGGTCAAAACTGGTCACGCTCTGGTGGTAACAAAATGAAATGAGTCACTAAGAGAAGTATGTGTTTCGTGTGAGTATTAAAAAGTATAGGTCCTTTCCAGCTATTTAGCGTTTCATTAAAGATATTCAATTTTGGTGTGATTTCGTGCTGTGGGGAAAGGGTAGGAACCGGGGTATCCGTGGGAAAAACCTACCTGCCCGGTTGGTGACCCGACCCAAGCTCACGTGCCATAACTAGTTATATTCATGTTAACGATCCACGTATTGTTTACAATTGTAAAGGAAATCACACAACAGTTGCAAATTGTTCTTTAATCGTTTCGCATTACACACGCATGAAACGCTTCTAAAGACAACTAAGTAACAACGCGCTATTAATATTATTTGTTATATCCACAGTGATAAGTATCCCCTTTATTGACCATGTTGTTATAAGTTTGGAATATGTGACCAATGTTTTTTGAATCGGCAATCTTTTAACAGGTCCCTTGAGACAGGCTCAATCGTTCCATCGGACGTTTATAATAAGTATGCACTAACATGATGCGGGTCTAATGTCTATAAATGCTCCTTTACAATGGTCATGTTTCTTTTTCCGACGCATTTAATACAGACTGCGAACGCGTCAATTGTCCTTTTAGTAGTTGATTTCCGAAGTGTTGCCTGTCGAACGTGTTTCTTGATTTTTCTGAAACAAAAACATTTGGTGTTTTGTATTTATTTCTACGCACGCAAACCTTGTAAACTAATGGTTTATTAGTCGATTAAATATAAATAAGCACCATGTTTTCAAATTAGTTTTTATTAGAAATTAAAACAATTTCATTTTCATAAGTAAACCAATAGCTCATTGTGTTCGTGTAACTTGTCGGCTTGAACATAACCGCTAAAACGATGGACGATAACATTGTGATTACATAAAACTGAAACATGTCGATAGTTTGTTCATATTAATCATTTCGTTTGCCCATGAAACAATGTACTGTGTATATGAGAACAAAGCTGTCAATAAAATTTAACTTACAAAAGTGCATATAGTAACAGTAACATTATATTTTTCAAGCACAAAACCTTACTGTATGTCCCAATATTAAGAATGTCTAGCAATTCGTCTTTGCGTTTTTGATCCATTTCTCTCGTCTGAAAAAATAATGAACAATATTTATTTTGAAAAGTCACGTATTTCTTGTCGGGACTGGGTTTATCACCTGTGTCATGATTTTCATTAACCGCAGCGCCCGAAGTGCCTACAGGAAACGATGCCAATATCAATGACATTTATTCGATAAACAGCATTGTTTCCAGTATGGTTTCCATTTGTTGGATGAAAACCCATATGAGGTGTTTTACATTTACCTAAAAATGATTGAAAATTAGATTCACGCAGTATATCAGTACAGTAACTATGAGAAAGCCGATACGAGAAATAGTCCCATAAATATTATCAATAAGTTGTTAATGCAATGACAAAAACACGTGATGTAATAAGTTGACCTGGTTGACCTGGTCACGAAGGAGAATAAGCAGGTGTTTGGCAAAAAATAAACAATAATGATTTTTCGGTATCATTAAAAATAGGCCATTTAGTATGTCATGCGTCAGTAGACCGGATACTATTTGTAGCAAAGAGTTAACGAATACAGATATAAATAGAACATATTTCGATAAGAGCAGTTTATATTTAAGCATTACGACTATCTGTCGATGCCGTCGTCCACTGCATAGCATGACATAGATTGACACAGCTACTTATTCTTTGCATATAATTTTCCAATACGTTACCCCAATTTTAATGATTGTTTTATTGTTGATGTTTGTGTAGTATGCGGTATTCTGAACTGTATAGGCCCTAAGATATATAAGACGTCTGTATGTAACTTGATAATGTGAGGAGTTTTAGTTTGACTAAACGACAAAATATAACCGAAAGATGTACTTAAAGTTAACCGATGCTTACCATTTCATTAAATGAAAACAGTTGACAATACCTGTATAATTTCTCGGATCTTCTGATTATTAAGTGATGCATTATTCCTGCTATAGATTTCAATTTCTTCCTGTTTTGATACGGCCTCTGCTGCATTCATGCTGAAGGTTGGAACATCATCGGGATCGGCTCTTTTGCCCTCTGTTAACGTGGATTCGGTCAGTGCTGTCGATTGATTGGCAGACATGGATGGTATACATTTGCCAGTATCAGATTTATCGCAAATGTGACTCTCGTCGTTTATTGTGGATTCAGAAAAATCTTCTTTTTCGTCTTCTACTTCGCATTCATCCATGGCATCTCTTTGAACAATTGTTTCTCCACTCTCATTATTCGTACTCTCCTACAATTAATAACAGTATATCGGATTATTAAGTGGCTGTATGATAAATCATTTCAACGAACGTTGTCGTTAAAAAAAATCTTAAATGAATACAACACAGATAAGGCGATCGTCGGCATAACAATGTCTAGGTTCTCATTTTTTCAACGAGTTTCATGTATTTCAATCCCAAAAAAAAACGTAAATTAAATATGGTTAAACATTTTCATTGGGGTTAATTTAACTCGGACAGCCGGTATCCAGAAAGATAAGTTGGAGGAATTTAATTTATACCATTTTAAAAGTCGAAACGTGGTGTTGACAAGTGCGAGTGGAAGCTTCAATGTGTAGAATTAGAGAAATCCCCGTTATATAATGTAACTTCATTTCAGAAAATTTCCCAACGTATTTTTGTGTAGTATTTCTCATTACACAGATTGATACTGCCATATTAATACCATAATGCCATATTAACAATGTTAAATATGACTTATATCACGTTTAAACATAAAACAAAGTTGGATTTCGGTACCCGCTTTGCGTAACTTAACTTAACTTAACGAAATCCCCTTTATAAATCGCTATTTTGTGTCAGAAACAAATAAAAACTATGTTATGTTAATATTTTCATTAAACGTATCGATAAATGCCTTCGTAAAAGTTTTTTATTACTGATAACACAATTACAAGTTGTAGTTTGGGAGATGTTTATACCCGTACCAGCGTCTGAGAGAACATTAATTTATTTCAGAAAATTACCAAACTGATTTCTTGTTTTGCACTTTCAATTAAAATGATTGATTTATATCCCATTAGCTATGTTTAATATTATTAATGTCACTTAATGTCACTCGGTGCCAGAAAGCGTGTATATCTAACCGAAATCCCAGTTATAAAACGCTATTTCGTGTCAAATACATGTGGAAACAATGTTTTGTTACTATTTTTTACAAGCAACATCGGTAAATATCATTGTAGAAGTGTTATTTATTACTGAAACCACAATTACACGTAGTAGCGTTGGGGATTTCGGTAAGCTCGCAAGTTTCTGAGAAGGTTTAACTTACCGAAATACCCGTTATAGATAGCTAATGTTATTGCAAAAAATATAGTTGCATAATAAATAAATGACAAAATAAACTTTTAGCAGTGTTATAGGGGATGAAAAATGTCGCTTAATATATAGGCATAGACGCCTCTTTGGTGTTAGCCTGTCTAGGTTTTCTAACCACTAGGCCACGTGATATAGTATGCGGTGTGATCGTCTTCCAAGAGAGATGTTAATTACAATGCTGCGATTTGTCAAGTAAACCTACTATTGCCAGGCAGAAACGGATAATCAACCTCACACGTCGCTGCTTAAATCCTTACATGGTCAGTCGTTTCATTAGAATAATGGACACTATTGCCCATGTCTGCTTGCATGTAATTTGCATCAACTGTCTGATGTTTAAAAACAGCTCGGGTTGCGATGTGTTCTGATACTATTAAATAGATGTATCATGTATCCGTTATATTCTGAACTGACTCTCGCACAATTTATATGTACGTTAACATCCAGTAACAAAGCAGAAAAAAAAACGTTGTAGCATATTGGTTTTCTTACATTTATTAACATAGTTAAAACATGCGTCTGTCATAAATACAAATGTATGCTAACTGTAACAGATTGAATTATTTCCATTTAGAGTTTATCATGTACTATGATGATATGGTATGTATCAATCTCATTCGCGAGAAGTAAATTTTGATAATGTATCACTTTGTTATCATTTCAAAATATCGTTTTTCCATCGATTTTACCCTGGTTTTCATGGTCGTGTGCCATGTCAACAGATTTAACATTTACCTTGACATTGAAATCGCCGAAATCGTCAAGCACATTAGACTTTATTTCGCATGCCTCGCCCGACACACTGTCTTCATGTTCGACATCGTCGTCATGATTATTTCGTTGGACCGCGCCCAACAGTTGTAATGTTTCACCGGATTCCTGGAACATAATTCGCATTTAAGTCATTGTATGTGAATATCGTTGTACTCGATCCTCCAGTATTAGAATGTTGTAGCACATAAAAAGAAGCAACCTCTGCAGTATAGTCCATATACATTTAATTGGGATATTCCTATTGCCGAGAATGACGTACAATAAATAAATAATAATTAAAAAATACCGCGTTATCCGTAGCACTACAATCTGTATGTTCATAGCAACTCACAAACCTTAATATGTTTAAATTTAAAACTCAAAAACATCTTTTCAAGTATATTAAAGTCAACGGCCTCAAAATACTCAGTAGTTACTTCGTGACAGAACCCTTCTTTATGATACTTATTTGATATTTACATGTTAACTTGATAAAATACCTTTGTCCTTGATATCTATATATAATCATACCTGACCAACTAATGAAAGGAGTTCACAATCTGTTGCAGGTGCAGTTGATTCTGTAACAAAATGCGCCCATGAAACGAAACGACACAAGAAAACTAAGAAAACTCGCAGCAAGGTGTTTAATGTAGTCTATTATCGCATTTATTTCGTTAGCCATTAATTGTATACATGTATATGCACCCGGAACATATATATGGTGCGTTTCTTGTTTGAACATTGATTTGCATGCGCAATAGTGTCTTGAATGAAGTTAAAATCATGTAACACAACCCTTACACATTTTCTTACCTTAAATGTGTTTAAGACTTAACAGTTTGATCGTTTTATTTGGTTTCCTTTTCTTATATTGACAAATAACTTTATACTAAGTTTTTTTTTTTGGGGGGGGAGCATATAGTCGCCGCTTCGTCTGTCCGTCCGTGCGTGCGTCCGTGCGTGCGTCCGTCCGGATTTTTGTCCGGGCTATTTCTCAGCAACTAATGACCGGAATTCAATGAAACTTTATGGGAAGCTTCACTACCAAGAGGAGATGTGCATATTATCAGCGGGTTTTGGTCGGATGATTTTTCACAGAGTTATGGCCCTTTGAAATTTTCCATTAACTGTACATATAGTGCAATTCTTGTCCGGGCTATTTCTCAGCAACTAATGACCGGAATTCAATGAAACTTTATGGGAAGCTTCACTACCAAGAGGAGATGTGCATATTATCAGCCGGTTCTGGTCGGATGATTTTTCACAGAGTTAT
>VMBQ01007605.1:13620-24599 GCA_007657795.1 Dreissena rostriformis | reverse complement strand
GACTAACAAGTGGGAAAATACACAATAATTTTCAATTTAATTATTCAGAAACGTAAATTTTCTAACTTTATTTCAAAGTTAGCATTTACGCCGAATATTGTTATCACCCGTGCAATTTAGAAGACAGGAGAAATCGTCACGAGTCGCATATTCACCGCATCAGCTGCTGTGCTGCGCGCGCATGTGTGTATTTCATTTACTCTGCGTCTTCGCGAATGCATCTATTGGCTGACCTGCACCTGTGACCTTTAAGGAGAGCTGTGTTATGCGATTTTAACGTAACACGCAGTGGACTATTTTCATGACGCAAACATTGCATTTTGATTCACAGGTGGTTAGCGTGAGTGTATCCGTCGATGTGTTTGAGTCTAACAAAGAATGAATCACAACATAATTATAATAATAATAACTGTATTGGTATCAACGATACATAATTAAAATTCTCAAGCAAACCACATTATTTTTTTGTTAATTATTTTTCGTCAGAAATTTTATTTTTATTTAATTTCTTTCCATTTCATCTTCATTCATTTTCACTATAAAACTACCCTTTGTGTCATAACAACATATTTATCTTGATTTCGAAACAGCCGAAATACGTATGCGTGGATTGCGTTGGATATTAATTTATTTCATGCATACGGTAATTCAAACTTAATTTTGTTTAAACATTGGACATTATTATTAGTTAGGAACGAAAATTAATATTTGACGAAAAATAATTAACACTATCGCATGATAGTGTATTGCAATCTCGACATCCCATTGATGAAGTTCCTTGTATAAGCACTATCGCATGATAGTGTTTTGCAATCTCGACATCCCATTGGTGAATTTCATGTTCTCTGATCTATTAATAGCCTTAGATAATGAATGACCTGTGCGCAAGAATATACTACGTAGCACATGGTGGACTATTTAACCATTCATAATATAAACATACTCTGCGACATTTATAGTGAACAAATGTAGTTTATTTTTTACTTTTACTATATACGATCCGTTCAAAACTATTCCGTTTAACACGATATTCATATTATGTGTCAATTTGTAAATGAATATAGTTCAAGAACTGAAACCGCGCTGCAAACTCCTTTTTGCGCGTATGCTTACATGTTTGCTGGTTTATAATAGCTAAGACACTCTTAATCGGAATTCGTGGTCTAGTAACCTTAGTCGTTCGCAAGCGAACAACTAACCAGATATCATAAAAGCTCTTCAACAGTAACTTCAAACTCGTTTTATGTTGTATCATCAATAACACACTTGAATTATAACATATTCGTTTAATGTATACTCAGGTAAGTTTCAGTAATGTACACGTTTTACGAGTTAAACCCATTTATGCCTAGTAGACTCTCCCATCCTTCTAAATTGGATCAATTTATTTCCAAAAATAGGGATGTCTAGTATATTTATTTCTTTATTTAGAATTTCTTTTTACATAAATTCCTTTAAGCAAACAGCGTAGACCCAGATGAAACGCCGCATCATGCGGCGTCTCATCTGGGTCTACGCTGTTTGCCAAGGCCTTTTTTTCTAGACGCTAGGCATAAATGGGTTAATGGGAGATTAACAGTAATAATTTGATAAATTACTTGTACACGATTTACCTTCGGAAACTACACTGTTCACGGTTTTGTGATGCAGTCGTTATAATAATAACAATAATACTTTATAAAGAAATAATAGTGTAATAACATTCTGAACAGTCACAACACGTGGAATGTAGGTGGTTAATACTCACTTATATATTGTTAAAACTCCCACAAACACTATTGAAAATATTTTACATGTTTTATCAAATTTATGTTCAACTTTATAGTCATGTCATTCTTGCATGGACAAACATATTGTCAGTAATAACTGATGGTACTTTGTTAAACGCAAAATAAAATAACCAATTTCTTCTGTAAAATTTCCAAAGGAAATAAGACTTGAAATACCCGTTGTGCTTCACAGGTATTTCCACAATGAGTCAGATCATTCCCATTACATAGATGTATCTTGACGTACATATCTTATCTAACCCCTTCATATCTGAAATCTATACATGCCGTTAACACAAGGAAGTAAAACGGAAAGTAAATAGTCTTTATCGTATGAAGGTAACTTAAGCTTTTATCTCTTGTCATGATTATTGTTCGCAATGTCTCAATTACTAACTCCTTACTAATAAAGAAATTCAAGCGCGACCACAGGGAAACTTCAGATGGCTTGAAACAGCTAAGTCGTGTTATCAGCACGAGTACCCTGGTTAATATCAAGTTATAATTGCAAAATACAACACGACAACATGAACAAATGATTAATGTTATGGCCAAAACTGTCAGAATCTTTCTACTTAAACATATGGTTGGAGTAAGACGAGAAAATACTGGCAGATGACTGCTTTCGATATACTACAATTTTACCCGTACATTTAACGATCAGCGTCGGTAATAATAAACGACCGCCAGATGTACGCGACGATTACAAACGAGTGATGACCTTTCTGTCAAAGTAGTCAACAATTGAAGGCGATTTCTCAGAATAGACCAACCAGCAAATAAAATGTTCCCAATCGTTAACACGCTTCAAGGCGATTATGGTATTGCGAGGTCTCGAGACTATCGTAACACCAACGCAGAGCCCAGGTCAAACATTCACAAAATTGGACCCAGATTAGCTACGGATGCGATCCGGCATCAATCGTGTCAGTCTGCATTGGTCCGTAACTTTCCGTATTGTATCCGTAGTCAAACAACAAAAGAATATCATTACTTTATAAGTATAACTCCGTACTAAATCGAAGTTATTTATGATTTATTAGGGTTGTTTTGGTCCAATGCGCACTGTTATGGTTAAAACACATATTTTATAAGGATAGAACACGGCTGTTAGGCTTTGTCAAGGAATGGGACGATCGTATTAAGTGAAGATGAAGCCTTGTCAGGTTTCTCAAATTCATTACGTTTCACAAAGTAACATCACTACAAAATACGACATATTACGGTCCACAACCGTGTATTACGACATAAAAATATGTTAAGGTATATACGCCGAACGCCTAAATACTGTCTGCTGGTAGAGTAAACGTAGTCTGCGTCTCGTAGTTAAGGTATGCATAACAAACAACATTAGCAATCAACACCTGGTGTTTGTAGTTAACTGGCTGCAACTAGATTCTGATTTGTCTCAAAATGCCAGGGCAGTAGATGAGTTACTTGACAGATTTGTATGTTATCGAAGGCACATGATATGATTGAATATGGACTGGCTCCTCCGAAGACCCACCGAAAGGCCAGTAAGAAGACCTCATGGCTGACCTTTGAAGAGGAAATCAAGCAGCATATATGAAACTTGTGCGGGTAGATCCACCGATGGTCCAAGAACTGTTGTATGTCATCGGTGCGAGGATAACAAAGAAAGCCACCTGGTACAGACCGTCAATCGATCATTGAAAAAGGCTAGCAATAACTTTGAGACACTAGAACAGCTACTGGACATTGATGTATAGTGTCCGGGTTTAATACGCTAGCTTTACATAAAATCGTAGCGTCAGGAGTTGCGTTGTTTAAAATAAAAAGTTTCAAATATCAAACAGTTCAAACTACAAATGATTGTATTTTTATAATAATAGCTGCATCAGTTTTGCGGCTCTTGAAACTTTTGACCCAAACGTTACGGCATACTAGAGCTATTGTTAGAGCATCTGAAAATCGCGCAGTCGGCAAACGTTCAAGAACCAAAAGTGCTCATGATTGATCACTGGTATTTAAATATTACTTTCAGAGTATTTTCAAATACATATCGTTTTTATAGAAGACAGGCGAACACACGTTTATTTATCAAATCTTTAAAATTGGTAATAATATTAAGTTTGAATAAGCTTAATGAATATAATTTATCTTAGCTACCATTAAACAACTATTATCAAGTCGCGTACAGAAAAAGCCAAGTCAATTAATGGAAGGGCTTACATTGTTAGGTCAGATATAATACATATAATACAAATAAATCATGATTAATATACTGCATTGTAGGATTTTCGTGTTTTTGACAATTCATACAAGTGTTTGGCTTCGTTTATATTTGTCTTACCAGCTGTAAAGTCGCAGATAGCAAACACGTAAAGCGAAAATTAAGTCAGTATTCAAAGAACACATTTTTTGGTTGTCGTATCAGTTTATTATGATAAATCTAATTTAATTAACGTGTTTATACGATTAAGCTACGTGTTGCATATATTTTTGACATATCTATTGTCGATTATATACATATTGTTTGCATATTTTGTACTTAGTTCATAAAAGTTCCCTTATATAAACGTTTCGCGAAAAGACCAAAGCAAATTCAAACCTTCACAATATACATACTCACAATCACGTGTATTCATATATCAAAATGTATCAACAGGTAAACACAGATGCATATACAACATATTTTGCTAACAGGAATTTATATTTTTGTGCGCCAGCAAACCACAGAGAATTTCGCTCATTTTGCGCAATCTAATCTTCATTATAATGACTTGCAGACCGCTGTAGTGTTTTGTATAGCAAATTAATAACTACGGTTTATAAAAAACTAAAACTACAAAAATGGCACATGAAACCTATGCATTGTCTATTGGATTTTTGTTAATGGAACTCCCTTTGTGAAACAAGTTTTAAGTCTGAAAATGACATATGGCCAATCTTTTTATATCAAACATTGATTTGTGGAATTGGTTACAAGCAAGCGTATGACATTATTTGTATTTTTCCTATTACTTACATTTTAATCGGCATTTAAGGTACACATTTTTTAAATTGTTCTACCAGTTTTTTAACCGTGTGCATTTCAGTTTCTGTATTATACAAATGTGCTATTGGTGATAACCAATCTAGTTCCAGGTCACCCTGCTTAATTTGGTATAACAGTGGTCTAAATCGGTGTTGGTCATGTCCTCTACGTATGCAATCTTTCAAAATTGTTTCACAATGAAACAAATAGTCTAGTTTGGAGTGTGGCGTTACAAGAAACTTTGTAAAGCTGTATGTATTCATCATTTGATCAATGTCAGGTAACGCTCCATGGCGAAAGCCTTCATCTCCATTCACATCTAATGATGTCTGGACATTTGCGAGACACATTTCTTCTATCTTGCTCTTGATTTCCTTGGCTAGGTCTGCATCTCCCGTTGAGTGTAAAATTAAAATGTCTTTCATACCTTGGTAAAAAAANAAAAAAAAAAAAAAAAAAAAAAAAAAAATGTATAACATACGACGGTGCAATATGTGAACAGTTACATAATTATGCATAAAGTGAAATATATAAAACTGCTTTATATTTGCACAAAACAGGTAGATGATTGATAGACAAAGCAATTATACAGAAGTTTTCTTTGTTTAAACAATCATATGTTTGCTTAAAAATGAATGTATGCATTCTACAATTGAACTACACGATTGTGTTAAAAGAGCACAAATCTGAAAATCTAGAACATGCATATACTTTAAGGCAATAATGTTACTTATGTGAATAAAATAAAGAAAAACAGCGTGTTCAAATTATTTTCTCGTATCATTTTAGCTGCATTAAATATGTTATTTACTTGATGTCTGGTAATATAACTACAACGTTGTTTATTTGATCATGAACGCTGAATTCTGATAATGATCCGCCCACGTGACCTCAATTTCTCGATGAACCTGATACGTATCCAAATTAACTCAGAAATATTCATGATCGTACTACTTTTTCATTAACAAGTGGCCAAATGACGTTATTATGTTTCGCGAATATAAACGACGTTGCCTTTCATTTGTGAATTGTCTTATGAGGTTATAGTATGGTGCGAACATTTATGTCATTCCGTTCGATCCAGATTAAACCGAAAGTGAAATGAGATTCATATGCAAGGAAATTTGGACTTTATAGTTTTGAATTTTCGACTTATAAGAATATAGAGTTGTAATTATACAGATTGTTTTAAGTATAGTATGCCATTTCTGAATCGTGTGTGTAATTCAGAGTTTATTTACAGGTCGTCGCTGAGTCTTTACGACTTCATTATGTGTGTGTCTTCATTTTTATCGAGTGCACCGGGATTGTCTCCCATATGGCCATCGCCCCCAGAAGACGTGTTAGTTGGTTACGGGGGATAGTGCAAGATACAGGAGACACCCCGTTCCAGAGGTGACCCTGGGTCTTTTAGTGCCCGGTGTATAGCACCTAGTACACTGCACCTCGGTTTAACGTCTCATGCGAAAGACGAGTTAGTTGGTTAGGTGCAGCGGGGGATCGAACCAGCGATCTCTGGATTGTGAAGCCAGTGTGTTACCACTAGACCACGGATCCGCTACAACTTCATTATGTGCCGACCTGCCCCTGTGACCTTTCAGGTGAAAATATTTAATTTTGAGCCAAAGTAGGTCAAATTTACCCCCCGGCTGCTCGGGTATTTCAGTATTGTATTAGTAAAGTGAGAAAATCTATACATTCGCACTCGCGAAGGCGCTCGTGAAAATATTTCTTTTTCACTTTCAGTTGGAATATATTTCACGGTATAATCCCAAAAGGAAAGAAATATCATGCATATTTATAGTAATTCGAATATCATCATTGTTTCATAAACATTTTAAAAGTAAAGACAACTACATTACCTTTCATAGATATCTTGAAAACTGAAATAAAAACAGAGAACATGTTTAAATGACAAATACAAAAGGATTGAAGAACAAGCAAACATCTTTTTAGATTTAAAATTAATTTTCGATAATAAATGTTTAAACATATCATAAGAAACGCAAAACACACAAATATATTACCCCTGAGAAGCTCTATCGTGCTCAATTCTTTGTCTGGAATCATAACAAATACATGAAACTATTACCAAAATGGCCTTAAGATATGTGCCCTTAGTCTGCGTTTACAATTATTTCTATTGCCCTTGGTCAAAATGAAATCATAACCTTATGCACGCCTCTTTGTTACAAGTATATAAAACAAATGTGTAGACTAGAACCGCTGATATGATGGGTGAGTATTATTGGGTAAAAATGAAATGTAATGATCAGCAATATTTGAAAATTTATCATTCACATGTACTTTAAAACAATTAATAAAGAAACAAGAAAGATTTGCTTTACATTGTTTTGAAATTCACGTAGGGGTTTGTGAAAAAGTCTTATTAAATTAATATTTGTACCCGGTATAAACAGAGGGTCATTGTCCACCTCTGAAATAAACAATGCATATGTATTGTAACCTGATTGTTTAAGGGCATGGGTTTCGATTTTGTTTTTAATGTTTACACATTTCAAACTGTATTAAACAGGACATCCCGAAGACCAAAACCCAGATGGACAACAGAAGCGTAAAGTGTTAACTCAGCAAATAGTTTATGATGAAAACAAAAAGTATACAGTCAAATCGAAAACAGCACATATATAATTGAATATTGGACCACGATATATAAAAGATCATTATTATATATTTAAATAAATATATAATATTAAATTTGATAAATAACAATAAACAGTGATTATTTAAATTACATGTCGGTAAACGGAAATGAGTTCAGTTTTCAAATATGGAATCTGTACCTCACATAGGCCCTATAGATGAATTGTTTTTATCCCACTTTTACAGCGATTTCGGTTGATTATAGCCCCGTTGATTAAATTTCTGCTATAATACACGGCACGAAATTACGTCATATTTTCGAAAAAAAATGACGTCATATATCAAGCGAAAATAACAAGTTAAACTTTTTTTTTAAATAAAAAGGTTTACTGAATAAAAAGTGGGATAAATTGAATAATAGGTAAGTGGTGATTATAGATCAGGTTTATCATGCTCGGCACGAAAACGAAAAAGCACTCGCCAAGGCTCGTGCTTTTTGTTTTCTAAGCCTCGCATGATAAACCTGATCTATAATCAACACTAACCTATTATTCTCTATTTAATGAATGTGATATTTTTTATTCGTTCTAAACAAATGAAACACATTCTAATTCATTGATTCAAATGTGTACAATACTTGTTTATCAAGGTATATTTATAAATTCATGTATTTCACAGACTATTTGATAGAAATAGATTAATATATTATTAAGTGATTTTTACTATGTATTTCGTTATATTATTATACTAAAATGCGTGCCAATATAATTTACCTACGTGCAATGTTATTAGTATTATGTAGTTAAAACAAAGAAATGATTAAATTATATACACATTATTCGTGTATTCATACACATAACATTACCATTGGCATATATTTCGAGCAAATCCCATATTTCTTCTCTAAATTCAGCAAAGGCTGTAAAATAATAACAAAAATAATAGTGTACGATTACAGTCCAACATTTATTTTTTTAAATTAAACCATGAACCTGTGAATCATAGGCATTTAATAGCTGAATTACACAAGTACACCATAAATAAATACAATTAATAAATACGGTTCACAATAATGACTGCAGTAAATATGAATAAATACAGAATATATTATAAAACACAGTCAACATGAATGACTACAATAAACTTGAATAAATAGACTGCACATTAATAAACACAGTAAATAAATAAAAACAGTACAACTGAGAATGCAGTAAACATGAATGAAAACATTAAACATTAATAAATACAGAACACATGAATAAACACATTAAACATTAATAAATATAGTAAACACATGTAATTACAGTTAACATAAATAACTACATTAAACATGAATAAATACTGTACACGTGAATAAATACTCTACATATTACACATGAATGACAACAGTATACATAAATGAAAACAGTAAGCACGAATGACAACAGTACACACGACACGAGTCAATATGAATTACAATATAACACGTGAATGACAACAGTACGCGTGAATGACAACAGTACATATGAATGAAAACAGTACACATGGATGACAACAGTACACGTGAATGACAACAGTACATATGAATGACAACAGTACACATGAATGACAACAGTACACATGAATGACAACAGTACACATGAATGATAACAGTATAAGTGAATGACAACAGTACACGTTAATGACAACATAACAAATGAATGACAGCAGTACACATGAATGACAACGGTACAAATGAATAAAAACAGTATACATGAATGACAACAGTACACATGTATGAGTGACAACAGTTCACGTAGATGACAACATTAAACGTGAATGACAACATACTTTACAGTACATATGAATGACAACAGTACACATAAATGACAACGGTATAACTGAATGACAACAGTACACGACGTGAATAACAACAGTCCACATGAATAAATACAAACACATCTTGAACAGGTTCTCATATAGTGTTTCCGACGTATCAAATGTGTTCCTAACTGACATAGCAATTCTTAATTATATTTGTGTATGCCTATCCTTTTTACTTCAATAAAAGTGATTAACATATTTGTACCAACTAAAACAGCTTATACGGTTATAACTATCACATAATTTCGCTTTATAAAGGCTTCGTAAAATTATCAATTTCATCTTTCGATAACCAAGAAGCGAAACAGCATAAACAAATTATGTTTAATTTAATTAACATATTAGTATATATTATATAATGTTTGATTATTGAATATGGTTGTTTGGACCATTTGTGAGATGGCTCCCTTAACCAAAAGGAATTGAAGTTGAAAAAATGTATTTGTATGCTTACCATTTAAGCACAAGTAACAAATTTGGAAAGATCATAGGCTATATATCAGTCACTTTATATTGAAATATTGAGCACGTCAATAACGAAACATGTAACTGATATTAACATTGAAAATATGATATGATATTGAAGTCTTTGTGGCACCAAATACATTAAAATTAATTGTATTGAATACATTCATTTTACCTGGTAACGACCACATTCGCTCCACGGATGGTTTTATTGCTGTAATAAATAATATTTTTTTTAAATAAACGGAACATAGATTTGAGTACCTTTATCTATGAAACAGTATAATTCGTGTCATATTATTATATGAGTTCCATACAGTGATAAGTAAGCATTGGCCTGATGCCCTGATCTAATTAAACATGAATTAATAATACATTAAGATGGAGAGGATATTTGTTGATTTCAGTGTATGATCGTTTTATCAGTTCATACATTATCGGATAAAACATATTTCACAACTGGTTAAGTCATATTTGTTTTATTCGACAAATAACAACCCATTATACTATATTATATTTAGGACGATAATTTCAAATATGATCAAGATTGGATTGAGCGTCATTCGAATTCCGTTACTTTGACTTATAAAATTATGTCTTCTGATTTGAAAATTGTTTCTCACTACTGTTAGACAGAGTGCTAAGAATTTTCGCAATCTTGTCGCTTTATTATGTTTTTATTTATTGTTATTGAGCGTTTTTTTTTCCATTTTTACATCCTTGTTCCACTAGTTCTTATTTATCAAAAACAAAACTGTTCGCATTTGCCGAATTTTAGGGAAAACAACGTAAATTTTATAGTGATTTACTAAAAGGTCAACACAAGTTGAAACAAAACTATTTAATATGTAATACAGAAACATACTTTATACATAATATATTGTGCACGTGTGCTAGTACAGATCTTGTCCTATTCTATTGCACGAGATACTAAATTAACATTAGAAAATAAATATATTTGTCTCTTGACGTCGTTCATCCATAAATGTAAACTTAATGTAAAAATTACCTTCTAAGCTCTGCTGTGTCCGCGTTGCTAAAACATAGACAAAATAATTTGAATTTACAAAGCTTGTTTACGAACTTCTTGTGTACATGTCGTTATAAAATTGTATTGGTCGTTCCTCACAGCATATACTTAAATTTAGAAGATTTAAAAAGTTCCAAACATGTGTTCATACATGAAAGAGGAATATTCAAATGTTCTTACTAAATTCTACAATATTTAACTCTAGTATGATCATCCATTCTTCTGCCTGTTGAAATATATATATATATATATATATATATATATATATTTA
>VMBQ01007604.1:0-31940 GCA_007657795.1 Dreissena rostriformis | reverse complement strand
ATCTCGCCACAGAAAGGCTTACACTGGTCGGCAAGCCTCGTTGTGTAAACCTTTCTTACACTCATCGAATACTTTCAAGTACACACAGACACTAAAAGATAGTCTCTGTCTACCTCTTAATGCTGCTCGGCGGCTAGCTGGAAACTGTGGTAATGATTGAAACAGCGTCCAAACGTTCGATGAATGATGCTGAAAGCAAATAAATAATTGATGCGCAGGCTTCGAAACATTGCGCATTAGTTTAAATGCATGCAGTTTTTACCTTCATTGAAACAACCATGTCGTTGGTTCTTCTTAATATCATGCAGCCGTTAGAAGTTCCTAAAAAATGTCATAATTCTGCTTTAAAAGACCCACCGATTATGCTTCAAGTTGCAACAAAAGGCCAAACATTAATTTTAAAATGGCAGCTTTTTGTGCCGAATTGTATTGAGCAATTAGGCAGAAAAGCCGTTATTATGGCTTGAAAGATACAAGTATATGAACTTGTTAATGCCCCCAAAGGATTATGAACATTTTGAATAAAATGACGGCGTCGACGATGATGAAGATTCTGTTGCAAGATCCAACATGTCAATTTAAACGGCATAGTGTCAACTTAATACTATTTTGATTGATGTTGCAAATACAACAACTAATTCAATAGCGATAATTGATAAGCTGTAATGTCCAATTAGTTTTCCTTTTAACCATTAACCACGCTGTGACAAACACGTGACAAACTGATGAGAAAGTTGAGTGACACGTTCATTCTGAGCACCTGTGACACCTGTGCGTGTATATAACACCATACGTTAAATGTAGTTTATAATTTAGTATAGGATTTAATTCAAAAGTATTCGCCATTTGAAAGTACAACGTGTTGGAGTTTACCATGATTTCCTTCGTCATTTTGATCGTAGTTTGTGGATTGTGTAATGCAGGTACAGTATTTCTTTTAAAGAAGTTTACATGTATTAAATTAATCAATTATAATTTAGTATTAGATAATATATGAATTTAAATTCATATGACATTCAACTTCCTTTAAACAACGGATGTATTTAAACATTTGTTGTAACTTAATATATTGCGCAAAAGCGATATGCTCTAGTGTTAAATTTGTACTATAGTAAAAAATCATTTGTTTGAACATTTTTGTAACTTAATAAATGCATCAAAATCTATATGATCTAAACTTAATTTTCTACTTTATTTTAAAAGGTGCAAGGTCAACGTTAAAGTGAATATACTGAATGATCATAAAAAAAAATGTGTAAAAATCAAAGAGTTTTGGGAATCTCGGTGCTAGACAAAGCCGTAAAACTTGCCAAATCGGTCACGGATATTTCTCCTGTGAAAATTATGTCAATTGAAAAAGTGTGTCGAATGATAAAACATCATTCGTTTGCTTATAAATCCAATGACAGGTGAATTTAAATAAATCGAAATGAAACCAAAGCAACACATTGTGTAACCTCACCTCTTTTTTCCAGACTTCCGCTGCTTTCCTAATGGCACTGTAGTGTTTTCTAACCCCGACGGCCGGTTCAACACGGTGTATGTTAAGTCGGCAACCTGTCGTCTGCGAACTGGCGAGATGCACGTGGAGGTCTGGCTCGATAACTGTCAGCTGGTGAGTGCGATTTACACACTGAACAAAAATAGAAATATAAGAGTTCTGAACTTAAAGTCTTCCCAATACAATAGCTCCAAAATTGACAATCGATTCAATTTGCGCCTTAAGGTTGCTATATATTTCAACTTTTTAATTATTTAATTTATGATTACTGGTCCGGTATTCGTTAACCAAACTTTTTGTAAGGGATCGACTTTTCATACAGGATAATATGTAAGTTTACACTATATCTTACAATGTATTTTCTCTCTCAAATTACAACATTATTTGATGTGTATGAGATTTTCAAGAAGGGATGCCCATTTCACAAACAGTTTAACAACATCATAATTTACAATTGTGAAAATAGGAAAATATTAGCTTTGTTCCATTTTTCAGGACGCTAATCACACGGTGACATTCATGAAAGTCTGGAAGCAGTTGGGTATCGTCACAGACGGTCTGGTTCAGCCTTTTGTCTGCCGACAAATCCCGAACGAGGGCGTTATTCATAACGTCAGTGTAGCCATGCCAGTCACGTGAGTATAACTGCTAACGGAAATGTTTTTACATATGTCGTGTAGAATCAAGAATAACTTTTCATAGTCATCACAACATGGCTTCGATCACAACCATGATAATTACTTATTAAAACAATATTTTTTTTAATTTATTTACTTAAAATTGCTATTCTCACTGTCAAGTTGTTAACTTGCATACAATTATAATGCATGTTAAACAGAGTTACTTATAAAACGTAAAAAGTTTTAATTCGCAAAATTAACTTTACAAAATAATTTGATACAAGTGATGTTTTATCAATAAAATTGTATATAGACGTTTACAACTTAAAATGATTCACCCGACCTCTTTTCAGTGAGAACCCTTCGATATCCACAACAGTGCGGGAGTTGGATAACGGAGTCCGCATAATAACGCGTCTTGGGAACAACACATCCGGTGCACAGGTTCCCGCCGCGCCGAAGATCGTCTGGGATATACAGATAGGTAAGCCAATAAATATGAACAATATGAGTGATACGAAGTGTAGTATAACGGAAAATAACATAAGTAACGAAAATGTATCACTACTTGACGAACCAGTTGTCACAGTAATGCAAAATTCAACGTGAACAATAATACAATCTCAATAATACATACTCAAATGTATAAACGTGTCCTCTTGATTTCAGCGGAATTCCGGATCATACCGGAAATGTGCAGCTACATGTCGAGCAGCGGCCCCGTGATCCTGCTTCAAGACGGGTAAGACAGAATTATTTAAATTAATACGAAATTATTAGAACTGATAGCTCACTTGATAATTTTTTTTATTATTATTTATATTCTTTCATTTCCTCTATATCTTAAAAAAATGTATCTTTTTTCGCAAAGTTGTCATCTGTGTCCATCTTCTTTTCCGATCCTATTTTGAAATCAAATGTGTTACCTACATATCTAAGCTACAATGTTGTCTCGTTGTTGTCTTTTTTAAGTTACATCACCTAAAATGCATCTTCTCCTGCTAAATATGAATTAACCCTTTAATTTATAGATGCACTAAGGCTCCCGGTCAGGTGTCGAACTTTGTCTCCGGGTCCGGCGGCGGCTTCCTGATGGTATATCCGGTCCGGTTGAGTGACCGTGCCGGTAATGACGTCGCCATATTGTGTTCCGTAAGGCTGTGTGCTCCCGAGGACACTGATAGTTGTAGTGCGGTAAGGGAAATAAAATATCTCTTAAATAATTATAATAATTATTATTATTATAATTTCCTATACAAGAACTATTTATATGGTATTATACTGCTTACAATTATGTTAACGGTGATTTTAAAACATGTCTTTATTGAGTGTATATTCTTTCAGAAATGCGGATCGAATGGAAAACGGCGGCGTCGCCGACATTCCCAGAAGCGTTCCACTATCGGTCTAAGGTCAGAGGTCGCCACTCTCACGCTCCAGTTCGAAAGCACCGAAGTGACGTCACGCACCATGAAGAACAGGTGTCCGACGACGACGCCGACTGTGTGGATGATTACGTCATTGATATTTCTCGTTCTCGTTGTGGTGTTAAGTTAACAATTGATAGTGACTTTCATCTGCAAGAATCTCGAGCTAACTTTGTATAGAGCATGTTTTATTTCGTAAATAGTGTTAGATTTGCTACTTGCTATTGACCGATGTCTTTGTATCTGTTTTTTTGTGTTAACATTGGTTTGCCCTCGAATTCAATGTAATTATAAACATTTGTGTATTAAATGAGATAGAATGTGCGATTTCAAAGATGTCATACTAGACGTTTCAACTTTCATTTGTTGATATTTATAAATAAATACTTCGTCAATGTCAGGCATATTCAATGTTTCGTTTCGTTTCGAGTAACCCTGGTTGGAACGAAATTTTGTAACAACAATATACACTTGTTTGCATTTGGTAATTTAACAGTTTCTATAAACTTACAATTATCATTATATAACGAAAAAGTGTGTTCGGTGTTAAATGCAATATAATGTAATTTACACATTTTAAACGTTTGTATTTACGTTTGTTGCCTTTTCGCACTGACTATATTAGTATAACTGCAAAATATATGTGAATAAAATGTAAAACATGTTTTTGTTTGTACATTTGTTTTTTTTTCCACTGCCTAAGACAGTCGCCACCATTTTGATTCAATCTTACAATACAGTACATTTCAATACAGTACAAGACAATACAGCAAAAAGTATTTTTGGTGTAGACCTAGTATGTTTAAATTAAAGCAGCTGTTTGACAGCAAAAATGAAACTGTACTCGGCGTCTAAGCATGTTTATATTTAAATGTTTCGAAATTAAAAAATCTGTAAATGATGAATAATTTGTAAAAGACACCCTATGTCTCTTTTGATAGTGCAACGCACAATATAAGTATTATCATACGTTCATGTGTATTGCGCCTCTATGACAAGTTAGAAAAGCATTTTAATCATAATCGTATGACTGTGTATGTGACATTTGTGTCTCTTTAATATGCCCTCTAGTTGCATTTCGTGAAACATATTCATTGAATGTTTTGTAAATTTTGTATTCCGTATAAAATTACGACAGAGAAACTCATTGTATATAGTCATATGTGTGCATTTGTATTTCGTCTCTACCGATAGGTTTTGTAAAAATGCTATTTGTTCCTGTATATTGCGTCCCTACTGACATCTATGAGACAAATGATTGTCATATATGTAACTATCATATGCGTGTCTTTTGGGCAACTTTGTAACAAATCATTAAATTATCAATATAATTATGTTTTTTGAAAGTTACGGTTATAAATAATAAATGTATAAAGATTCGGATATATACGAGATGCAAATCATTGTAATGTATAACAAATTATGTGGTATTTGTATATGACCGTTGTATATATTTTGTGTTGACATAAATTAATTGAACAGAGATATAGAGCCCACAAGACAAAAGCATGAATAATGATATACACCTTCTCCGCATATTTGCGTTTTGTCCGATAACGCCCCCCCCCCCTTTGCCTCTGCTTGTATTATTAATGGGCATCCTTTTATATTTAATTAGTTAACACAACTCATTCCTATAAATGTATTGGTACTTGATTTATTTCAACACAACTTTTTCATTTTCAATGTGTCACATGACTTGCAATTACTGTTTATGTACATATTTGTATGTTCACATGGGCCTATGGCCTACTGATTCTGAAATAAAATCTTCTTCTTCTGTTTAGTATATTTGCCGATGTTATACCCATTATCGGCTTGCTTCATGAGTATAACTTTGTGTTAACGTATTTGTCATTCTTCGTTATTAAATGACTGTAATTAAACAACCAAACACAAATTGAGAGAAAAAAATGTAGGTATATTTGTACTAAAAAACTTGGAGGTATTCACTTGGAGAAGTTTCTAACGCAACACGTATTCAAATCAATATAGCTCCCTTATTTTTGAAAATATTTTGTTGAAATTTGGACCAATTATAATTCAACACATATCTAATCATTCATTTTAAATGAATTGAAATTGTTCAAACAAAAAATATATAACTTAACAAATCAAAAACAGTAAGGACACTTGTCTTCTCCGTACCTGCCTGTCCACTTCGTCTCAAAGGTGTTTTATAACATTGAGATCGGGTGACTTTGGATGGAAAGTAAGCGGACGAATGTTCTATTGTTGGAGTAACGCCTGCGTCGCGCGCGCTGTATGAGCAGGTGCTCCTTCTTACAACTAAACCATCCCGCGTCCGCCGGCTCGTAGGTGCGGAATAACAATTGGGAGCACAATTTCCTGCTGATAACTGACAGCGTTAAGATTTCCGTGGATAATAACAAAATCTGTCTTGGTGTGTAACGACACTCCAGACCACACCATAACGGTGCCTCCGCCATAAGGATCACACTGAAATACACCGTCATCGTTAAGGCGTTCACCACGACGTCTGTACACGCGCATCCGTCCATCGTTGTGGTACAGGTTGAAGCGACAGTGAACATGACGTTTGCCCAGTCTGCTCGTGTCATACGCTGGTGATGACGTGCCATTCGGTCACGCAGATGCCAGTGGCGTGGTGTTAAAATGAGGCTGCTTAGCCCGTAGTCCCTCAACGCGGAGTCGCCTAACAACAGTTCATACGGGTCTACCGTGCGTTCCAAACGTTGTCCTCGTTGTATCTGCTGTCCTGTAGCGGTTTTGAAAATGATCGGCTATAGTCTGGGCATCTTGATACGCCGTTGTTACCTTTCTGCGAGGTTGCCTTGGCACATCTTCTACTCTGTCGGTATGTTGGAAGCCAAGCAATGAATAAAACATGTCTACCAAAGACACGCGCCACCTAAAAAAATAATCCACAACTTTCTAAATTAAGCATTAAGTCGTATCTAATTAATTATATTTAGTACAGTAAAGATGCATACACAATTAAATTTATATTTTACTAAGTATTAATCAAAGTATAAACTTACACGCCTTTATGATTGACCGGCCTGCATTGGAATAATATCGCCTTTCACCATGTCCACGTGCAAACAGATGAAACCATACCTACATGTACCCCACGTGCTAAAGCATCCCATTCGTCATGGATGAATGATTGTATCGTGAGCTTGCACAGAATGTAGTCACATTATCACATGTAAAATTTTAAATCATAATCTTTATTCATAACTGAGATATTCATGTTCGAAAAGTGTTGCTTTAAATAAGTCTCCAAGTGACTGTAGACTGAACAGTGTGGCCTTGTACTGAGTATATTAACTGGTATATTAGACCACCTATAAAGGGTTCATGACATAAAACGGGAAAATATTTATCAATACAGATATAGGAAAATACATTTCCGCATAGAAACGTATAATTTCAGAGGAAACTGCTGTTTTTACCAAAAGTGAGATTTTATATTGCATCGCCTAATTTGGTTTGAGAGTCTCAATATCTAACAGAGGTGACAAATGCGGAAAACATGTCGTTTGCATAGTTGGGCGTGATCTTTAATATCACGTGACTTGTCGCCATTTTAACTGTTGCTCGGAAGAAATATTTTTCGATGAGCGCTAGCGTTAAAACGCCGTAACATGGATGCTCTAGGTAAAAATGCTACGCAGACTTATGGAACATATGCCAGTTTATGCTGTTTTGCATTAGTTTTGTAAAAATAGTATAAATTTCGCAAATTAATGTGACAACACCTCATGTCAAATAAAATTCGTCTGATCAGATACTGAGATAGGAACTTCCAACATGAATTTTAACTCTACTAAAATGTTTGCACATGGAAGAGTCTTATATTCTATATGATGTTCTATTTTACTAACAAGGGATTCAACTATTGTTTCCAATTTCCCAGAAAAAGCAATTGGCATAACATGGAATGGATAGTTCATGTTTGTTGTTAATGATAGACCACTTAACTAGTCCATATAAACAGACTCCCAGAGCCTTTGATAATTTTTGCTGTGGCGGTTTTGGGAGTCCATATGCACCCCTTCATAAACATGGGTGCAGTTCAGCGCAGCGAATCCGTGCGTTTCACTAAACAGACGTCGTTCGAGACAAATTGAGGAAAATAATGAATAAACTTCATGAACATGTTATACTTAAACCCGGTTGAGTCGCGGGTCGTTTTGACTCGTGGTATTTCATTAGCACCCTCTGGATTGTGTTTGTAAACAAACCTGCGTGACCTACTTTTGAAATCTGACAGAAAACANATTATTATTTTATTTTTAATTTAGTATTATTGTTATTGTTTTTTTTTATTTTATTATTATTGTGCACGACATGCTATTTACATTGTTGTTTGGGCTGCCAAACTGTGGAACTCTCTTCCCCAACATTTCACGGACCAGTTACATTTCAACCAGTTCTCCAGTTTGGTTAGCTCATGGGACGGTGAGAGTTGCCGCTGTTCCTATTGCATGTATCAAACATATTTGCTAAATTAAAATTTGGCCTTTTTTTTGCTTGCATGCTTTATGATTCGTGCATACTGTGATATATGCTTTTTTCATGCAACGAAACTGATTACTCAATATGCATGTTGCTCAAATTTTGGCTATTCGTTGCTTGCTTGTTTAAGTTGCAAATGTTTTAGCTTTTTGATGCTTGCTTGTTTTTATGTTGCTTGCACACTGTGATATACGCTTTTCTTTTTTATTCATGCAACGAAACTGATTTATAAATATGTAAGTGAAATCATTATTAAGTAAAATATACTTTCATTACATATGTAAGTTGCTAAAATTTTGCCTGTTTGTTTCTTGCATGTTTAAGTTGCTAAAATTGTGGCTTTTTGTTGCTTGCTTGTTTTTATGTTTCATGCACACTGTGATATATGCTTTTTTTATTCATGCAACGAAACTGTTTTTTTTTAAATATGTTAGTTTAATCATTATTAAGTAAAATATTCTTTCATCCTTTTTTTTTAATTCTCTTAATGAGTAGTTATGTTTTCGTTCCAAATCTTACTTTCTTTTATTATAACACTCATGGCTTTCTTTTAAAACTACATAATAATCTTTTCATCTCTTTTATTATGCGTGTCAGTTTTTATTGTTGTGTGCAAGTTTTTTCTTGTTGTTTTCTTTTGGTCTACTAGAATATGTAGTATTTGATATGTGTATATATTTTTTATATAGTTGCTCAGTTATTATCATGTGGTTTGTTAGTAAACTGAATATGCCTTTCAATCTATTATACATCCCTGGTATTATATCAAGAAAAATGATTTTTTATGTATAGCTCTTGTACAGAACCATATAACCTATAAATGTGTCGGTCAATAGCTATACATAACTAATGTTAAACTGTTATTTATTGTAAAACGACTTGAAATAAAAGTTTGTATCTTGTATCTTGTATCTGATCTGCATTAGATTTTGCAGGTGCAAGTTTTAATTGAAGGGAAATAACCGCGTTTTCGATGCATTGTCTCTTTCCGTTAATACTTTTCTTTGTGTTACACTTGACATCAACACAGAGGGCGCTTGGTGAAAACTTCAGAAAGTTTCAGAAGCTGAATCTAAAGTATCAAGTAAGTATATTTACGCTTTCCGATATGAACGTTTTAAATTTGATATCACACCGGTATTTTATATTGAATTATATATATCTAGAAAATAAGATATAATATGCTTGCAGACATTATTAAACAATGCACGATCTAACTTGTGTAGGTGGAGTCAAAAATGTTTTGGATGGGCGATTAATCATGCCATTAATGGTATAGCCTACGGTTACATGTACATCCACTTTGTACTTGGAATGTACGCCCTTAACTATGATTGTTTTCATTTAATAAATGTGTATAGACATACAATTGGTACTTTTTTTCCTAAACTTTAGTTATTTGTTCTGTTTCATTTCATGTTGTTAACTTGTTTTTTCATGTTTGATATTAAGTTTTACGATTGAAATACATTTTTTTCTTCAATGAATTAAGCCCTTATTCTCACTTCTGATCTCTTGCAGGGAGGAATTTTTATGCGGAATATCTTTCAATTGGAAATACACAAAGGTTTTTATTTTACTTAGAATAGTGAATATTTTTTACTTAAAAAACGTACTCATTTTGAAACTCAAATTCATTGAAAGTATTCACAGGCATTTATTTCATCGCATTTTTAAGCTACACTCATTTGATGTGTTTATGATTTTTATTATTTATATTACTCATTATCATATTTTTTCATCACCCTATACATTATTTTATGAATAAAACATTTGTTTTTTGTATGACCGTATATTATGCTACATGTATCTGTACAACAGTGTTTCTTTTGTTTGATATCTGAATAGATGTTAAATAGTGTGCCTTTTTTTTCTTGAAAATTAGCAGCTATCAGCATTAATGGTCAGTGAAAATGTTGGGCTACAATGTATTTGATCTGTTTGAAAATGTGGAATTTTATCGGACACTGCTATTATCTGCTATATAAATGTGATAATTGAGCTAGCCCGGCTTATAATTTACCAGTAGAGGACTAATTCACTCATGAGATTTGGTGTATTTTGTCAACAAATGTTCACTGTAGTCTGTAATGTTGATTTATTTTGTTCCTTTTTTATGAGAAATTTCACTGCTTTAAGTTATACAGAATGAAGTTACTAATCCTGCTGGTAGCCCTGGGATGTGCTGAGTGTACTCTGATAGAGTGGTCTGCCGCCGACTACCCCAACCCAAGAAAAGACCCTGTCTCCTGTGGTAGGCGCGCTGGGAGACCGTCCTATGTGTGCGACCCTAATGGAGTCATCAGTGTTGAAGCAGGTACAGTTGTGAATATACATACAAGTCCAGTCCCAAATGTTATACTGGCCACAAGGACAAATTAGCAAATGGCTAAACAAAGAATTTGGCTCAAGAAATTTCCATTTGGCTTTAACTTTTTCTTCATAAAACCCCGTAATACTGATAAAATGTGAAGAGTTTCTGTGTTCTTCTGTAAATTTGCTAAAGAAAGTTTTGCGCCAGTGGGAGCCCTGCAAGGACTAGTAATTGTTTAATAATTATATACTGACTAAACACTATTGAACTGGTCACAGCGTTTTTCCTCTATATAAAGATGGTACCGTAAACCCGCACCATTTCCAATGAGACCATTTTTCCCAATTTCAAAATAAAAATTCCCAATTCACAAAAAAATCCCATTCGCAGAAAAAAAATCGGGGAAGAGTTGCATACGCACATGTTAATCCCTTTTGTCAAAACATTGCAGTCTACACAATAGGTCAGTATACCTGCTAAGCGTGTTTTCACAACACCAAAGGCTTAATCCAGTTTTGTCCGGATTTTCTGTTTTCTAATACTGTAAACAGTACAATAACTGCTTCAATAATGAATCATTGAAAAGACCGTAACGATAAAGATACAGCAATTTAAATGGATTTTTTTTTTTTATTTAGTTCAAATGAATAACGAAGTTTTAAACATAATTAAATGATTTTAATTGTCTCTGCGCTTGCTACATAGTTTCTATACAAAAATCAATACACCCACGCTTTCCATGCGGTAACATGACGTTTAACATAAGCGGCATAATTTGTGCACGCTTTTGTCGAGACAAAGGAACATTTAATAAGCATGTGTAAAGTTTATGTGAAGTTAGAATTTGATAACTTCGCATTTACATGAAAATTCAAAAGTGTGTATTGGAATTTGGATTACAAATTTAATTATGGTCATTTGAGAATGCAACAAAACATCTACAGTCTGAGGTAATTAATTAAATAATTATTTGTAAAAACATTTACGTGTCGAAATGAATGTCTTGACAATATTAAGCATGAAATGTACAATTTCAACGAGAAATGTACCAGGTTGCCATCAGCATTCTAAGTAACTGCCACGAGTTATTCATGGAGGAGTACACCGTAATGACTGATAAGTGTGGTAGGCAGTTTCCAAGATAATTATTTGGGTAATAGGGTTTTCACCCATTCATTTTGAAAAATAGGGTGATTTCAATTTTTAAATAGGGTGAAATAAGTTATTAATATTTATACCTCAAAATCATTGCTGCTGTTATACAGACTAGGTGCAGAATGCACATTTCAACTTTTTTTTGTGTCCCATCAACGTCAACAATTTCAAACCAGGCCAGGGATATGACTTTTTCCACTTTTGACAGTTTTTTTTCTAATCACGGACTTTTCTTCATGTTTTTGGATGTCAACTCGCTACTTTCAACTGCTGCATACACATTTTCTAACAAATCGATAACACAAATGATTGGGTTGTTTGTACTTGGCTGGAAAAAGTTTGCAATCGACATATATTTAGCACAACAATCGCGGACGTCTTTCGACCTTGCTTAGACATTTTTATTACGCACCATTATAGAAACTGAAAGTACAGACGCTTTACAAATACATTCACGTCGTAACTATTTTAGTCAGATGATTAATTTGCTATGATTATGAATTGCGTATGAATTACTTCGACTGTTTTGCTCCTCCGTCATCCAGGCGCTTGCAAACTTTCGAATGAATAAAATCGCTGCGCTACAATAATTATTCCAATGAGAAATTACCGAAATTTAGCAAAGAATTTTCGATCGAGACTTGTATCGTAGGCATCAAATTTAAAGAAAAAGTGCAAAAGTAAAATTGATTGTGTTTTCATACGCATTATATTGAATTTCTTTGCATTCTTAAACATTTTAATAGGGTGAAAAACGCAGATACGCAGCTTATCTGGGGCACTGGGTAGGTAAAGCAACGCCAACAAACTGCCACAAATTACCAGTACCGAATTGTGATTATCACTCCCGCATTTATAAAATTCTGACTTTTAAAATTGGGGAATATTTAGCAAATATTGAGTCCAGTGCATAGTCGTCAGATGTTGATTATAGCAGCATTGATGGTCGAGTCTACTGACGCAAACCTGGTTCAATCAGAGGCAGGTTATCCTTCGGAACCTGAGGCTCAGAGTCCTGATTCAGACAGTTCATACTCTCAAGCACGGTTTCAGTTAAAAAGAGTGTTAAGTTTAATAAACTCATTGTTTAGTGGTAATAGAAACATGATTTTGCAGGAAATCACTCACCACTTTGATGTCAAGATGCAACTTATAGTTTTTACATGTTTTAAAAAGTTTTCAGCATAATTAATAAATTTCCCAATTTGGATGAAAACGCCGCTAAATTTCTCAATTTAACCGGTACGGTACCGTACCGGTTAAATTGAGAAATTTCCCAAAGTGGGTAGGAAAAACGCTGGGTCAAACAAGTTGACACTTTACCAGTAATTTTTACTCGACACAATGGCAAGTATTCCGTTGTTTTTTCAATTGCATGCATGTTTATTGGCTTTGTTTGACATATGAGTCTTGTCCAGCGAAGATGGGTATTATGCCAAATGCTGCCAGCTAGCGTAGCTTCAGACCAGCCTGTGTATTTGCACAGACTGATCAGTAGCGACGCTGTCCGAAATGAGACTATGAAACATTGCATGGCTATTACAGACAGGGAAGCTTCTGATCAGACTGTATGAATGCACAGGCTGGTCTGGAGCTTTCTGGCCTCATATGGCAAAAGACCCATTTTAGCATGAGGCGGGTCAAATTTATTAATAATTTACAGACTGCACAGTTACATGAACATTTTGAAAAACCTCTCTTTCATGTGTTGCATATTGGAAATGATGTGTGTTCTTTTTACATTTGGATTCTTGACTTTAATTTTGAACATCCTGTGCCAAATACTGCGAATACATATCTAGGGATTAAGCCAGACTAAAAAAGGGCAGGGGACGCTGACAAAGGACAGGGTGACCTTTTTTGTTAAAATTCGATGGATACTAATTTTTAGCTTGGCTGTTTTCGAAGAAAACCTGAGGTATTGTCATAGCCAGCTCGTCCGCGTTGTCTGAAAACTTTAACATTGGCCATAACTTTTGCAATATTGAAGATAGCAACTTGATATTTGGCATGCATGTGTATCTCATTTTGAGCTGCACATTTTGAGTGGTAAAAGGTCAAGGTCATCCTTCAAGGTCAAAGGCCATTTTTTTAAATAAATTGTTTTCCTTTTTATTCAAAACTGCACCCACAGCCAAGGGTTGACACCCGCTCTGCGGTGCTATTGTTGTACTTTGTAAGTGACCTAATTATGCTGTTTCCACTTAAGTACTAATATTCAATCAACCGTTCGGCATGTATCCATGCGGTGTGTTCTTTATCAAATATAATTTGACGTTAATATCAAGTTATACTGAATGTTACTTTGTAAAGTTGTCAATAGTCAATATAATTACAAAAGGTGCTTCTGAATTTACCAAGATATTAAACAAGGGACATATACAATTTTAAAAGAATATTTGAGAGGAGGTTTATTTTAATATCCTCTAATACTCTGAGTGTCATTTATCTACTGTAAGTGTATTAAATGTTTGCTGTACTGCAAGCTTTCCAAAAATAAATAAAACCATGACATTCCTTTTCCTGGTGTATGGTTATCTATGGGTCTGTTAAACGAACCAATTCCCAAAGCGAACTTGTAAAATCCCAATTTGTAAAAAAAATCCCAATTTCCAAAAAACAAAATCATAGAAAGAAGTGTCTAATGATAACCTTAATTTAAATTCAATTACATCTAAAAAAAGTATATAATTATATTTTATGATTTTGTTCTTCTAATTTAAATTATTATAAAGATTTATATTAAAGTAGTTTTTCCCAAATCAGTGAACTTTTCTCACGAAAAAAAACCCAATCCTAAAATTTCTTCTTTTTTTTCCAAAATGGCCAGGAAAAGACCTGCATGAGCATGATATACAAGATATTTCAAGTATACTTGCAGCTTGTAATATTACTTATTAGTACTCTTTCCATTTCAGCGGATTTCCTGGACCACATTCTTCTGAACTTCCAGAACGCAACCGAGTGCCCATGTTCCACTAAGAACTGTGAGGAGCGCGAACACAGCAAGGGCTACCTCATGGCCATCGCTCTGGTGCGCAAACTCAAGAGACCTGAGAAGTAAGTTTGTTTTGGGGTGCTCCCTGATTAAAGCAGTCTTTCCTCCCTGTTATTGAGTCAAATGAAAAATTGAATTGAGTCTAGCTCTAGCAGTGTGCACAGGCTAATTGGGGACAACACTTTCCGCTTACACTCGCTTTTCAGCTAGAAGAGACATCCTTTTAATAAAAAAATTCATATAAGCAGAAAGTGTCGTCCCTTATTAGCATGTGTAGACTGCACAGGCTAATCTTGGACGACACTTTATCCACATGCATTAAGTACAGATTTCCCAGTACAAGGATCAATTCTATTTAAGAATTGAATAGCAATTTTCTTTATTTCATTTGTGATTGAACTTGGGATAAATTATGTACGCAGTGATGTGACGGAATTTTCCAGACAGTTCATACAATGTAGAAATGCAGAAAAATACTACATACATGTAGTGTCCTGTCTGGGTTTACAGTCTCGCCCCTGAATATTGAGTTGCTTGAAGCCAGTGCCTTTGTTTTTGCTAGTCCCTTTTCGGCATTAACCTTGATGCAAAAATATGGAGTTTGTTAGTAAAGTAAGCTGATTAAAAAAGTAGACACTAGTGTTTCTTACTGACATCTAACAATTTTTAGCAGCCTTTTGTCCCTAGAAATTGCAAATCACAGCAAATACTATTTGTGGAATGAACAATATTCAAATATTTTAATTATGTATAATGGTATGACTGTGGACTGACTGACTCCAGGACAATTGTAAGTTACCTGGTACAAATAAAAATGTGTGTTCTCGTTACTGAACGTTCATGTGGCCTGAACATGGTGAAAGGGAGAGATGTGTGGCAGTATATACACTTTCAATTGTCCTATATCCATTCAAATTGTATCGTTTAAATGGTATTCATTTCTTAGATTTGTGTTCAGCATTTTGTCTTGCTTTATTGAGAATATTTCAAACGCAAGCTTATTTTATTTATTGATGATGCTGTCATACAGTAGGTATATAATGGTTACTCTTAAAAATTTCTGAATTAACACACATTTGCTAAAAGTATCTGAAAAGTATTATGTTTATAAAATTTAGTTAATTATCAAGTTAAATCAATAATGCATTATTGTTTTGTTTACAGCCCTGAAAGTTGAGTAAACTGCAATTGCTATGTATATTGTAATACTAGTGTGATTCATTCAGCTCTCCTTCATCATAATCAAGATTATCATCACTTACACTACCACTGCATTTCCAACATTTTTATGTCATGATCATCTTGATCACCATGACTGCATCAAGCAATCACCACCTCTGCAATCACCACCTCTGCAATCACCACCTCTGCAATCACCACCTCTGCAATCACCACCAACAACCACAGGCATTTACGGTAGCACAAAGTTTTGATATTTAACGCTTCAGACATCTTTGAAGTCAAATTGAAGGTAATTAACACAAGTCCAAATCAGTGGATAAATTGGTTGAGCACTCGGGCGTTTTGGGGCAGATTTTATAGCCAGCTTGGGATAATAAAATCCTAATGGCAAAGAGCATATTTTCCCCAAATCCAGTCACTCAAATAAAACTGTTGTTTGTTGAAGAAGGCATTCAAACAAAAATAGAATTTGAGCTTAACATTTTTAATTACCATTTTATTGAATGGTTTTGTAACTTTTGTTCTGGATTCTATATTTTATTTAAGATGCGTCAATAATTATTCAGATGATATTAAACGAACAATATTGCTATCGCCCAAATTGGTACTAAAATTCCTGATTGCACTAGTTTGGTCATATTCCCAAAACATACAAAAATGTCCATGTTCTATAATTCATAACTAACAAATCTGCATCAATGTTCATGAAACACCTTACTCATCAGAGAAACAGAGGGCAACATATTTACATGCTCATTCTCACCACCTTATCATCATAGCCATTATTTCATGCACTGAGTGGATTTTCCAAGTGCATAATCTGTGCATAGTATCCTCTATCGCTCAGAAGTGGTTGTGGGTATAAATATATAAAGGAAAGTTAATATTTGCTTTTCTTACTTAAGTTTCTTCTTAGGAAGTGGATTATGTATAGGTGTAGCTGTGTTTGCTTTGAAGTTTGCATGAGAATTCAAGTGTGTGTAGTTATTTTAGTTTACTTATCCCTTTGATCATTCTTTCTGCTTTCTAAAGTGGGTAGGTCAATCGGATCGTTTATCGACAGGTCACAATCATCTGCATGTATTTAAATTTTCTAAAATAAACTTAAGTTAAAACATCGTTTCTCCTACGCTTTTTGGAGATTAAACCACTATCCCAGTAATTTAATGATTATATTAAACTTCCGCAGTTAACATTTGAAAATGGGTTATTGTTGGGCGTCTCTCACTTTTTCTTTCAGGGTTACCATGTGCCTTTGAACTTGAGCAATTAATTCAATAAATCAAAATTTTGAACTTAATTTTACTAATACTTAAGTTTTGCCCCATCTTGTATTTAGCAATTACGGGGATATTTGCCATTTTCTATTGGCATAACAATGAAAATCTAGTTTTGTGTCCATTGTAAAAAAAAATTAATTTTATTTTACAATAGATGCATAAACTCATCTCAGTGTATAATCGACCTGTTAAACGAAAACAAAACAAATGATAAAAGTCAATAAAATAATTAAATTAAGCAATAACAATGGAGAAACTTAGGCGTTATTTCCCACTTCAGAACTGAGCAACATTTTGGTAATCATATGACAAATATGATTTCAAAGTACACAAAATGTTATGACATTCTAAGCACTTTTCACACATTTTATTTATGTATCATACAAGAGCATGAACTAAAAAGAAATATTGTTGATTTGGGATGAGTATTGTATTAGCATTTAATTTGTGGTCATAATATAAAAAAATATTTTCACTTGTGAAAATATGTTTTATATGACCTGACTCATGAAATGATAATACAATCTTACATCGAAATCAACAAATATAATGTATATGGATAGCCTTTTAACAACTTATTCTTTTAAGTGTCTCATCATGCGGTCTATCAAGCTTTCTCACAGAGTTCTTTAACACCCTATATACATATTTAATTATTTGTAAAAAAATTATTCTGTAAAAAGAAAATGATCCTGAAATTGTAAATGAAGCTTGGAATATGGCCTTTATTTATTACAAAGTGGTTGTTGTTAAATTTCTTATTATAGTTATAATTTGATACATGTGTTGTTGCTGTTTTGTAAAGCATGACTAAAGTTTTACACCTATTTATATTAGCCCAATTGCATCCAAAGCTAAAGGCTTATTAAAAAGCTCTTGAGTCTGTTTCCTGGGTAGAGCCAGTACTTGATGTCTTTTGGGGAGATCTAAAGAACCCTCCGAAAGTGATGATCGAACCCGTGACCTCCCGGTTGCAAGGCGGACACCGTATTCCTTACACCACAAAGTCATGCATGACCATATTAAATGCTTAGGCTGTTTTTCAAACGCTTTTAAGCTGTGTGATATATTTATACTAATTTAAACAAGAAATACAAATTAATATAAATATTTAAATAAATTTTAAAATTTGCTGGTTTTTTTTAGAATTTAATTTCTAGTTGTTCAAAATATTTTGCATAAATCATGTTATGTTGAATGCAAATGGTAGTTGTTAATGGTAGACATTTTTCTGTTTTTTGAATAGAAGTAGAATGTTAATTATAAATAATAAGCTTTTTATCTTGTAGAATTTTGTTTTATTTGACTCTGTTTATCATACCTTGCAATATTGCTTTATTTTCTTTTAAAATTATAACCAACACACAATTTATCAGTTTAATAGAAATCAGTTTAAACTACCTGAAGCCTATTTTATTTGTTCACGGGACATGCAATGTAAATACTAAGGCCCCCTACTTTAAAGTTACAATTTTTCTTGTGAAATCTTTCCTTTTTTAAAAAAAAATACCAGTAGAAATTGTGATTATTGATATTTAGTGGGAATATATAGTTTGTTTGAAAGTCTTACGAGTTTTATCACACTCAGAATGATTGAGTAGTCCAAGCATCTGCAGACGTTCCCATGGCTTAACATTTCCAGTGGTTGTTTTCATCATGTGATCGAGTTTGGTTTGTGGTCAACATACTGGACAGGTGGGGTTTACTCCAGGTATTCTGCCTTCCCCGTCACAGCATTAAAATGGAAAAATCTTTCATAAAAAAAGGGAAAGAAATAGGAAAGATAGACTGGAAATTGCAGCTACAAGTATAATTTAAAATTCGTCCCCACTTTCATGAGTCTAGTCAGTTAATGAGGTTGGAGTGCTGGGGCACACTCCAGGTCCACACAAAATGCAGCCTCTTGCTCGGAAAGGACCTAATAAACTTGAGACACACACACGTTTTCAAACTAGTTGTGGCCAAAGTCCCCATTTCCTTTCCAGCTTGTCTTGATTTGGTGCTATTTTCTCCAGGCCCTAACTCCATTTTTACTAAAAATCATATTAGTACCGAACTTGAATTATTTTCCAGCAATAAGGGCTGGTAATTTGTTTTTTACCTCGGTATTATACTTTTACTACAGTTCAACTTGTTTTATCCTAGGTCTGACAGTCGTTTGCATATCCTTCTAATTACCATAATATGAGCCACGCTCTGGTGGGAAAATGGGGTTTAATGCATGTGCGCAAAGTGTTGTCCGAGATAAGCATGTGAAGTCCGCACAGGCTAATCAGGGACGACACTTTCCGCCTAAACTTGATTTTTGCTAAGAAGAAACTTCCTTTAAACTAAAAATACAATTAAAGCGGAAAGTATCATCCCTGATTAGCCTGTGCGGACTGGGACGAAACTTAACGCACATGAATTCGGCCCAGTTTTCCGAGTGTGAGGCTCATATTATTCTTTCATCATTGCCTGATAGCCGCCACTGTTTTGCCATTACAGTGTGCCTAACGAGGCTACCGCAACCATGCAGTTGGCTAATCGCTTCATTAACGACCTTCTGAGGAAAAACTGGGAAGAGTGGGGCACCTGTGATGAGCTCACTGTCATCTTGTACTCCAAGGAAGACCATATTGTAAGTGTTTAAATAATTTAAATTATAAGCACCTATTTATGTTTTCTCTATGCCTTTTTCATCTGGTAGTACAATTTATATATCCTTGTTTGTATATACACACTTGAAAATGTCGTAGTATTCTTTTCAATATTTCTAAAATGTTTTTTTTTCAACTCAAAATTACATGCATTCTATATATAACCCTCAGGGCCCTCTCTGTCCATCAGGGGAAGGGGCCAAGGGCCCTTATGAGGGGGAATTTTCGTGGCGTTTCCCTTTTATGAGGATTTTTATATGCCCGTTTTTTCAAAACGGGACGTATATAGTTTCACCCTTGGCGGGCACCGGCGGCGGGCGGGCGGCGGCGTCCACAGCAGTGTCCGCTCTGTTTTTTTAAATAGTTTTCATCCGATCTTCACCAAACTTGATCAGAAGTTGCATCTAGACAATATCTTGGTCAAGTTATAATATGGGTCATGCCGGGTCAAAAACTAGGTCACAGGGTCACTGAGTGCATTTNACCTTTTAACGGGCGTATCTTGTGACAATTGGCACTCTTGTTTTAACTTACTCTCTCATTACTACATTTGTACTGACTGAACTATATTCATTGCATTTTTTATAGTTTAGTATATTTGAATAGATGTTCTAGAAATAAAATCGAGATAAATAATCATAAGACACTTTTTTCGAAAAAAAATAAAAAAAAATAATTGTCAAGGCGGATTTTTTTTCCAAATATAGGGGGAAAAAGTTAACTTTTTGATGGGGGATGGGGCCGATATTCGGCCCCAAAAAATGCAGATCGAGGGCCATGACCCTAGGTGTGTTGCATATAATGTATTTTATTTTGTTTTGTTCATCCCTGCATCACATTGTGTTATTGTTCTTATTTGTTCGAAATAAAATGTGGAAAAAAAATAATAAAAAAAAAATTGTAATAGAAAAAGATCAGGATCAGAAAAAGCAGGTATTTCAGTTGATCATAAAATGATGAGTCAAATGACCTCTAATAGATATTTAGATATCATATCATGCTTTTAAGATATAGAATTTATTGCATGTTGGATAAAACAAATTAGAGACCACAATAATCAGTATTTATTGTAATGTATCATAAACATTATTATAGTTGAACATTTATTGATTTCACTGATTAACTGGATTCATTTCTCCCTGCCTTCAGCTGATGACGGCCACGGGTAGAACTGCCGAAAGGAAGCTCACTGAAGAGGTGAAGACATACATCCAGCAAGAGCTGGCCAGGTTCTTCCAGCCCGGGGGTAACGTGGGACAGGGCCTGCACTATCTCACCATCAACTACAGGTGAGCACCAGATCAGTCCGGTGATTTTAGTTTCTTACTGAAGTCTTGTTTGTTAACCATTTGCCACTCAGATACTCTCTTTGACACATTTGTAGTCTCTTAGAGAATCAAATTGAAGTTTCCAACCCTAAGGTACTGATGAGTATAGTCAGGGCCCGTATTCACAAAACAATTCTAGGACTTAAGTCTAAGAATAAATAATATTCTTTAAATGAGAATATTCAAGAATTGCTTTAATTTTGAGTCAAACTTGGCATTAACAACCTCTATCTACATTATTTGTCGTGTAGAACATTTTTTTATGACGTACTCAACCTCTATCTACATCATTTGTCGTGTAGAACATTTTTTATGAAGTACTCAACCTCTATCTACATCATTTGTCGCGTAGAACATTTTTTATGACGTACTCAACCTCTTATCTACATGATTTGTCTTGTAGAACATTTTTTTATGTCGTACTCAACCTCTATCTACATCATTTGTCGCGTAGAACATTTTTTTATGACGTACTCAACCTGTATCTACATCATTTGTCGTGTAGAACATTTTTTGATGATGTACTCAACCTCTATCTACATCATTTGTCGCGTAGAACATTTTTTGATGACGTACTCAACCTCTTATCTACATCATTTGTCGTGTAGAACATTTTTTGATGACGTACTCAACCTCTATCTACATCATTTGTCGTGTAGAACATTTTTTGATGACGTACTCAACCTCTATGTACATCATTTGTCGTGTAGAACATTTTTTTATGACATACTCAACCTCTATCTACATCATTTGTTGTGTTGAACATTTTTTTTATGACGTACTCAACCTCTACATCATTTGTCGTGTAGAACATTTTTTTTGTGACGTACTCAACCTCTATCTACATCATTTGTCGTGTAGAACATTTTTTGTATGACGTACTCAACCACTATCTACATCATTTGTTGCGTAGAACATTTTTTTTATGACGTATTCAACCTCTATCTACATCATTTGTTGCGTAGAACATTTTTTTTATGACGTACTCAACCTCTATCTACATCATTTGTTGCGTAGAACATTTTTTTTGATAACGTACTCAACCTCTATCTGCATCATTTGTTGCGTAGAACTTTTTTTTTATGACGTACTCAACCTCTATCTACATCATTTGCCGTGTACAACATTTTTTTTTATGACGTACTCAACCTCTATCTACATCATTTGTCGCGTAGAACATTTTTTTTATGACGTACTCAACCTCTATCTACGTCATTTGTCATGTACAACATTTTTTGATGACGTACTCAACCTCTATCTACATCATTGGTCGCGTAGAACATTTTTTATGACGTACTCAACCTCTATCTACATCATTTGTCGTGTAGAACGTTTTTTTTATGATGTACTCAACCTCTATCTACATCATTTGTTGTGAAGAACATTTTTTGATGACGTACTCAACCTCTATCTACATCATTTGTTGCGTGTAACATTTTTTTTATGACGTACTCAACCTCTATCTACATCATTTGTCGTGTAGAACATTTTTTTATGACGTACTCAACCTCTATCTACATCATTTGTCGTGTAGAACATTTTTTTAATGACGTACTCAACCTCTATCTACATCATTTGTCGGGTAGAACATTTTTTGATGACGTACTCAACCTCTATCTACATCATTTGTCGTGTAGAACATTTTTTTTATGACGTACTCAACCTCTATCTACATCATTTTTTGTTGTGTAGAACATTTTTTTTATGACATACTCAACCTCTATCTACATCATTTGTCGTTTAGAACATTTTTTGATGACGTACTCAACAGTGGAAGCCTATATTTATTAAAACGCTCAAAAACTTTGTTTTGGTTCTAGTCTAAGAATGGGTTGGTGAATACGGCCCCAAAAAAATTCTGTGATTTTATTTTCTAACTGAAGTCTTTTTGTAACTCTTTACCACTCAGATAGGCACTTTGTAGTCCCTTCGAAAGTCAAATTGAATTTAATACCTTTTTTTTCTAGATTCATGTTTTAAAGGCTTACTTTCCAACACTAAGATACTGATTAGCCGCAAACAGCATAAAACCTGAACAGCCTGCAAGTAACTCGCAGACTGTACTGGTTTTATGCTGGTTGCATATAGCCTTGTTCAGTTTGCTTCTGAGCAGGAAAGGTAAAGTAAGAAAAGGTTTGTATACCCCAGATTGTACTGGTGCAGAAGGCATATAAATGTGACTGTCCGTTTGCTGATACTTGAATGAATGATGTCTTTAAATAGTATCAACGTACACTAATCACCTGACTTATTTAAATGGGTCAACTGATCAATACTGACATGGCTTCCGCCAGAAAGTGGGGGGCATCAGCGTTATTGAACACAGCATCTGGTGTTTTTCTTTTGCACATGTTCTGTCAGTTTTTCTTTGCCAATTGTGAACAAAAAATACTATTTTGCTCTGAATGGATTTTCCGAAAAACAACTTAGGTTTGTCAGGTTTTTAATAATAGTACCATGTAACATGTTGGCAATACCCACATTGATTTAGAATTTGTAGTAACCGGTGATTAAAAATAAACTAAACAGTTAAATGATTCAGGTGTTGTAGATGATGCTCAGTGTGCAAGTATGAAATTTTATTTTAAGTTTTTCTGTCTTTTGATGAAATAACCAATCCTTATGTAAATGTTCTCATTTCACAGACACGTTCTCGACAACTACCACTACGCGCCAGTCCTGTATGCGGATGCCAGGGTGGACAGCGCCGCTACCATGGTTACCATCTCCATGACAACCAGCATCCTCACCTCCCTCCTTCTGTGGTACTTCTGCTAGATACTAGGATACTTCGGCACACCCTGGATACCGATTTCTCAAATAAACTTAAGTCTGTTTTAAGAATAATTGGCCTTTGTCATTAATTTCATTGATTTTATTACTAATTTGAAGTTGTTGGCGTTGTATAATACAACATATAATATATGTGTTTAATATCGCTAGTTGATAGAATTTTCATTTAAAGGTTGTCGTATTTTTAGAATGGAATTTTTATACATTATTTTTATAGGAAGATAAGCTTAAATTGATCCTGTAAAACTGACTTAAGAAGATGCGAGAAACGGGTGCCAAGACTATGAATGTTGTTAAGTTCATTTATTTGGAGTCTTCTTTTTCCTTTTCTCTTTTTTTTTGAGTGGGGAGGGTTATTGAATTTTTCATAATTGATATATTAATAATTAATTAAACAAGTTATGTGTTTACACCTGCAAAAGGATTTACGTTTATGAACAAAGTCTTTATCAATATCAGAGGTTTCAGGAAGTTTTAAAGTAGGCGGATGATTGATAAAAGTAGAATTGTTTTTAATGGGGTTTATTTTGGCTTCAAAAAGTAGGGGAGTGTTTTTTAGATATTTTGGTCAAAATATTAAATTGAATTACATACATGTAGTCGTAGAACAAATTCTGATGGCGTTCTTGAGATTATTAGTGATTTAGAAATTGTATTGAACATTTGTATTGAGATTTAACGTTTGTTGCTCACGTGAGCAAATTAATATGCAAATATGTTTCTCCAGAGCTCATTGAAAAGAATTAAGTCCACATTCATTTTATACTTGTGCAATGCTATGTTTTGGTATCTACAGACTTCGTTGGTTGTAAAACATTTGTTTTTTAAGCAAAATGGAATTTTTAGATAAATGTGGGTTGTATGCTGGTATTTTCAAAGATCATATGAACCAGCTGGCCAGTAATCAAAAGAGAATTTCAGATTCCTAAAACCAGTATTATAAGCAGGTTATAGAATCCAATTTGTTTAATTTTAAGGTTGCTTTCTAAATGTATGGTAGAAGTTGTCAGTTCTGATGATATATTAGTTTTGATTGCATTAAAAGTTTGTGCAGACACAAACATATTAGTAGATAATAAACGTTTTAAAAGGACTATATCCTTGTTCTATGCTTTTCTGTATGCTGCAGATAAAAGAATTGTATGTAATTGTATTAAAAAGAAAAGCTTTAAAATCTAGGTTTTTTGTTGGACTTCGGTTATTTAATTTACAGTAATAATCTAAGAAGAGAAGATACAGTTGAAAAGTCTACAATTCCAGTGTGCCATGGTTTTCTAAATATAAGTCGTATTATGGAGACACCTTATGATAGTAAATATGAAATAAGATATATTTATTAAAACTATTTTTTTTACGTTTATTAGTTATGTCTGATGATACTCAAGCCTTATCAAAATTGGTGCTGTCATTTTTGTTATTGACTTTGACACATTGTTGAAGTTATATTTTATGTTTGTTTGTGGTGGTTTGGAAAATTTAATTAAAATTATATTTAAATACAACAAAATCATGTGTTTATGTTATGTTACCAATATATATATATTTGTGTGAAATGTTAGCTCATTTATTTCCGAACCATAGTAATCGAATTGCCTTATGCCATTTCTTATCTCATCTTAGTTATATAAAATATCGAAAAAAAAGTTGTAGTGGTGTTGTTTTACTGATTTCGTAGTTTAAAGGATTGTTTATTAATGTTGTGACAGCTTGTTGCATTGAAAAAATATGATAAGAATTATTATGATTTTTAAATTCCAACATTTAAGCCATAGTTAACATTTTTGCAGAGAATGTTTAAGATGCATGTGTGTATCTAAAAAATGTTAACTTTTTCATAAATGTGTGCACATGTCGGTGAGTTTTAACGTTTTGGGATGACAGGGTTGTTATTTATAATTGGTTAAGCATGAATTGAATAGAGGTCAATGCTGTTTTGTATTGATTGGAAATGGAATATTTAAACTTAACCAGCAGCACGGGGTTTTACCTCAATATGTTTTTGGTTTAGAAATCGCTAATACAGATTTGACACCTTTATTCAGGTGTATGTTTGCCTTGTAATCATGAATCAGACTGTCTAAATTCTGAATTAGGTTATTAAGTGTCTTACTAGTAGTGTAAGTTCTAATCTTAAATTTTCTGTATATTCATAGTAAAATCGACTAAATTGCAGTAGAATTTACTATGTATATACAGGAGATTTAAAATAATAACTTATCGAGATGTAGGTATTCATATCTAAAAAAAAGTAAGAACATGATGCAAGTATTAAGCTTTTTAGGCAGTACGCATGATCTTTCTATCTTCTCATAGTCACTTCCCTTGAACTGAATCTAAGACTCGTGAGCAATGTTATTAATAACTTTATAGATAAGGTAATTTATTATTTCTTTTTTTGCAGTAAAATTATTAGTTAATTTGTGTATTTGAATCTCAGTTTATATTCTTGCTTCCTGGCATATGTATTATTTACTGATTGAAAAAGAATAATGAATTGTGTTAAATTTCATTTTAACTCAAATATATTTTGATTAAAAACACTTTTACTTCAAAACATGTGAATTCTCAATTCACCGAAATAAAATGAAAAGTGATAAGTTATACTCGCAACCATTTGTCAATGTTTAAGCATTAAATTGCGGATACATTTTTCTGTTGGGTGATTATCAAACTTTATTAACTAACTTTATTCTAAACTATCTTAAAATAAAACAGTTTAAATAATATTTAACAACATTTTCCTGTTACACATATGTTGGGTGTTTAGCTTACATGTGTTTGTATGTGTTGTATCAAGTTTTTAGATATATTTTGCTTTGTTCAGCCCTTTTTTATGCCTTTTACATGTTATATGCATGCTTTTATTATGCAATAAATATTAGTGTCTTTGAGTTGTTTTTGTCGCTTTTTCTAGTTTATTATTTCTTCATGTTCCTATTGTAATTAACATTTAACATTAGTTTAACCTGCAAACATGGTTACATAAATGAGGAAACACCCTTCCCCACAACCTCTGATTCAAGCAGTGTTTGTGCATTGAAAAGTTTATACGGACGTTTATCCTTCCGCGCCGTCGGCTGCATTATAAGAGGACCTTGAGCGTGTCCCAGTAATCATTTCTAAGTAATTAACTGGACACTTAAAACAATGTGACTTTGCTTATAATTTGAAAGCAGATTTCAATTTTCTGAACGTAACTGCTTAAAAGATAAGTTTGCATATTGGGCTAAGCTTATTAGTATCTGTTATCACATACTTTAATACAGAAAAAAAAACGTTATAAAACAGGATATGATAATTCTAATTACTTTACTAAAATATTAATTTCCTAAAAAAGATATATGGTATTTGAGAAATAATATTACGTTTATACGTACATTATGAATTTCATAGGAAATTTGTATGTGAATGTTAAAAAGTAATTCTTTTTGAGTCGTAAATATGAGCCGCGTCATGCGAAAATGGGTCTTATACCATAGGCGACCAGCGAAGCTCCAGACCAGTCTGCGCCGTCTGTTCAGGAGCTACCCTGTCCGCCGTAAAGTCACGGAAGGGTTCGAGGTCTCATTGGCGGAAACTGTAGTTCGAGAACAGACTGCACTGGCCGCATATGGCATAAGACCCCTTTTCGCATATGGGGCTCAAATAAAACACGTGAGTACCGTAGTTCTATGGACACTTTCATGAGACAGACATACACAAGCTAACGATCGTACTACCATGACGTGTCGAGATAATTAAAAGTGGGCTACTTATTTTGTAGTCTCCTATCAGTTTCACCGTAGGGGACTATATGTTTCCCTCCGGTCCGTCCGTCCGAACAATCCTGCGCTGCCTTTAACCCTTTGCATGCTGGGAAATTTGTCGTCTGCTAAAATGTCGTCTGCTGAATTTCTAAAATTAGCATTTTCTTTGATTTTTTTCAAATAATACTATCAGAATAGCAAACAGTTTGGATCCAGATGAGACGCCACGTTCTGTGGCGTCTCATCTGGATCCAAACTGTTTGCAAAGACCTTTAAAATTCGGTTCCAGCACTGAAAGAGTTAATAAGCACGTTATTCATTTTTGTCGTCCATCTTGCCATTACTAAAATGTACTTAATAAATCTAGGTTAATGAAACTGTGTGGATAAAGGGCCGTTTTGGGAATATGCACGTTATTTCAGACTGCTGTCTTTTCTATGACAAAGCTCTTGTTCTTTCTTCAACGCGAGTATATTGGCAGTGTTGTGCAAACAATAACAACTACCGTAATTGTTTTTAATGATATCAGTCTGAATGGCAAACATTTCGACTCAGACCATATCTAGCGTTTCCGCACCTGCAAAATAACAGCTGACCTAATACTGACGGCTTGATAATGGGCACGAGGCACTAGAATGCTATAACCACATGTACAAAACAATGCAACAATATGTGCAATGAACACGGAGGTACCATGTATCCATTGTTTTAAAAATTGAATGTTTGACCCATGGATTTGTGCATAAGGTACACGATGTGGACACACATTACTGTCTGTAGTGATATGGCGACTGGAAGAGGTATACATTCATAGTGATATGGCGACTGGAAGAGGTATACATTCATAATCTTAACTTTAAAAAAGACAATTTAAAAAATACGTTTTTGATTTATCTGTCAGCTTGGTATATTGGAATTGCAATCTGTATGTAAATATGACTATTTTTCGCGTTATAAACATTATCTTTGGCGCGTATTGGCAAAGCTTCATCGAGAAAACAAATGGATATTGTTCACGTGTATTACCAGTATATATGTGGCGTGTTCTGAGAAAACTGGGTAAAATGCTTGTGCGTAAAGTGTAATCCGTGTTGTGTGTTTTAAGTATATACAAAAAGAGAAAAATAACCATCACCATGCAAGTATTGATATATTGTAAATTAATATTGGTTTTCCTTATAGCATCGTTGTGGCTAAACTGCATATCCATGCCTAGAGACGCGCCATTACAACTGAATATCAGTTTTCTAGACAATGTCAGTATTCGCAGGGATAAAATGTCTACTAATAACTGTTGTTTTGGAAATGGAAAACTGTTGTAACTTGACTGGACAGTCACTTCAAAGCTGCAGGTCTTGTGAAAATGAAAAAGTTGAGTGCGACCTTCTTTCCCATGAAAACTTTAAATTGAATATGAAAACACGCAATAAAAGATCCAACTATCGTATATGGTGTGAACAAAGACAGCACATGTCAACTGTCAGTGTAACTCCTACTTCATCTCAACCCGCCATGGATGGTTTTCTTTCATCTACAAAGACTTATTCTCAAACTACTATTTAGTGGTCAGCATCAGCCAGATCCAGTACTGTTCTTAAAACGGCATCGACACCCGCTTCAAACAGTTCTGATGTTCCCAGCAGTGAAAATAGCACGGAAACTACTTCAACCGAGAACACATCAGTGTCAAACACTGAAAGCTCAACAAACACCTGCAAGTTGACAATGTTTCTGTTATTTATAACGATAACATGTGTATGCGTTTGCTGAATATTGATGTTGCTGTAATAAATACTTATATTCTACATACAAATATACACGGAGTATTATAAGCCTATAACTGTTGGTAATACAAAGTACAGTTATAATAGTTATATTGGAAAACAAACTTATATTTTTTCATAATTAATATACAATGTATTCATAATTAATTAAACACAAGTTATGTGTCTACACCTGCTAAAGACTTTACATATTATGTGTCTTATCAGTACAGTCTATTTTACAATGAATATACAGGACATTTAAGATAAGAACTGTATGTATTGATAGATAAAAAAGTAAAAATATGAGGCAAATATTAAGCCTTTTAGGCAATACACGTGGTATTTCTATCTCCCGATAGAAACATCCCTTGGACTGATTCTAAGACACTAAAGCAATTTTATTTATAGCTTTATAGCGGTGGAAGTTATTATCCCCCCCCCCCCTTTGAAGAAGAGGGAGTATATTGTTTTGCTGGATGAAGGTCGGTCGGTCTGTCGGTCTGTCGGTCAATCTGTGTGTTTGTCGGTAGACTAGTTCGTTTCCGATCAATAACTTTTGAACGGATTGACCGTTTGGCTTGATACTTCACATGCGCATTGGCCTTGGAGAGAAGATGACTCCTACTGAAATTGGGGTCGCTAGGTCAAAGGTCAAGGTCACTGTCACAATAAGTGTGAAAATCGTTTCCGATCAATAACTCGTCAACCAATTGACCGATTGACTTGATACTTCCCATGTGCATTTCTCTTGGACTGACCCCTATTGAAATTGGGGTCACTAGGTCAAAGGTCACGGTCACTGTCACAATAAGTGTGAAAATCAAGGCCCTGTTTTGACTTTTGACTTATATTAGCGGTAAAACTGTAGTTACGTTGTGTATTTGAATCTCATTTAATATTCCTGGTTCATGGACTAATCTTTATTTACTGACTAAAAATAATAAATAATTGTGTTAAATTTCAATTTACTTCTCACATATCTTTTGATTGCAAAAATAAAACATATTCATCTTCAAAACGTGTGCAATCTACATTCCCAGAAATAAAATGAAAAGTGATCAGTTATAGTTGCAACCATTTTTAAATGTTTAAGCTTAAAATTGAGGAAATTATTCATTTTCTGTTGTGTGATATTGTACTTTATTAAAATAAAACAGTTGAAATACTCTTTCACAATTTTTATATTATAAATACTTTTGGTGTTTAGCTTGCATGTGTTTGGATTTGTTCTATCAAGTTTTTAGATGCTTTTTGCATCGTTTAGCCCTTTTTATGCCTTTTACATGTTATATGCATGCTTTTATTATGCAATAAATACTAGTGTCTTTGAGTTGTTTTGGTCGCTTTTTCTAGTTTCTTCTGTCTTCATGTTCCTTTTGTTATTGAAATTAAACATTGGCTTAAAGTGCCAGCATGGTCACATACATAACGGAACACCCCTCCCCCAAAACATCTGATTCAAGTAGCGTGTTTGTATTGAAAGTTTACACATACGTTTATCCTTCCGCGCGTGATGGCTGCACTATTTGAGGACCTTGAGTGTGCCCCAGCACTCATATCTTTGTCATTTACTGGATAATCTGCAATTTTTCACTGCAAGACATTGAATATTGTTGTGGTCTTGCGCTGTAGACTGTGGGTGAAAACCAGAGAACTATAGTGAATCCCACGTGTCCTGTATTGTGACCAACAACCAAACGTATATGCGCAGCGAAAGAGCATTGCCTTGTTCAGAAGCTCATGAACCAACCACTGCACCAAACGGACAGCCACAAGAAGGGCGGTTTTTAGTATCTGCTGTTTTTTTTCAAACCAAGATGAAGAAGTCTTAGAACAATCCCACACAACATTTCTACTGTGACTCCATAATGGAAACCTTTCACACAAATATAAAAATGAAGAGCATTTAAACAATATTGAAAGGACTTCAATTTGTGGGCCAAATGCCCAGTCACAACGCACAGTCCAGACAACACATTACTTTTTTGTATGGTTTAATGTTCATCATCGTGGTAATCGTATGAATATTCCTAAGAATAATGAGAGAAACGTCACGTGAATATGAATGTTCTTCCGTAAAAGGATCTTAGTTGTTTGTTTGCACCAAAACTACTTGACACTTTTGTTTTGTCCTTTTATTTATTTATTATAGGTACACAAAGCACAAAAATATGTCAAGTCTATTGTTTGCGAGACCGCGAATCACGTGTTACATTCAAGAGCAACACAGTAAAGAGCGCTAAGACAAACGCATAATTCAAAAAGGAATATTATACAAAAACATATCGATATTGCATAATGAATGTACTCTTGTAGGACGCACTTGTAAATATAAAGATCATGAAATCATACAGAATGACATAGAAAACCTTCAGAAATGGGGAAACGAACGGGGGATGAAATTCAATGCAAAGAAATATGATCCTCTCAGTTCCAAACACAAATCAAAAGAGTACAGGAAAACCCCCAATTCGCTATGTCTTTATCAAAATACATGGAACGGAAAACCTATATCACCAATATTACAAAGCGAGCCGATTCTACTCTTGGATTCCTCAGAGGAAACCTCAGTCACTGCCCTTTAAACTGCCGCCAAGGCTCGTGCTTTATGTTTTCTAAGCCTCGCATTATAAACCTGATTTATAATCAACACTAACCTATCATTCTCTATATAATATAATATAA
>VMBQ01007603.1:0-43549 GCA_007657795.1 Dreissena rostriformis | reverse complement strand
TGCCCCCCCCCCGTAGGGTGGCATATAGCAGTTGAACTGTCAGTCCGTCTGTCTGTCAGTCTGCGATTCCGTCCGAAAACTTTAACATTGGCCATTACTTTTGCAATATTGAAGATAGCAACTTGATATTTGGCATGCATGTGTATCTCATGGAGCTGCACATTTTGAGTGGTGAAAGGTCAAGGTCATCCTTCAAGGTCAAAGGTCTTTTTTTTTCCTTTTTTTTTTTTCAAAGCGGCGCAGCTGTAGAGGGCATTGTGTTTCTGACAAACACATCTCTTGTTTTATTGTAGTCTCAACTGAAAAAACCGGTTCGGATCCTTTCCTGACGGATATAAGAGTCGCAGTTTTCACAATTTTAATCATTCTTATATTGCGTGAATGTCCATGTATACGAGGTAAAGTAAATTGTTTGTACTTTTAAATTTGTCATTATCAAATAGACTGTGTGAAATGATTTTTTAGCTCAACCATTCATCAGATAGTGTGAGCTATAGTACTTACCCATTTGTCTGCATAGTTGACAGCGTAGAGGTCTAGCTGCATCAGTGTTGGTGTAAAATTTTGAGTGGTGAAAGGTCAAGGTCTTCCTTCAAGGTCAAAGTTCCACAAAAAAATAAAAATGCGGCGCAGTAGGGGGCATTGTGTTTCTGACAAACACATCTCTTGTTTTAATATATGAAAATTATTTTTAAAGTCGTCATTTTACCAAAGTGTGAACAAGTCCCTTCAAGAAAAATTATGCCCCCTATTATACATGTACTTAGAAAAGTCATGTTAATGTTTTAATTCAAGATGAGATTCAAGTTAAGGTTTGTGGGCAATAAGCACATACTTCTGTAGCTACGAAAGATATTCATTTGAAACTTCACACTGACACATGTCTTTTGGATCATCATGAAATGCCATTAACCAAAGTCCATAACTCTGACCTGCAATTAAGCAGAGCTATGCCACTTATTTTATTTTGGAAATTAAAATAAATGTTTGCGTACAACAGCTCCAATCACGAGCTGACATTCAGACCATTTGGGGCCAGATGGGTCAAGGTAAAGGTCAATGTTACTAAACATAAATAATCTGTTGGCCTCAATAACTTCATTAAGGATGGATATTTGGGGTGTAATTTTGAAATTTTGCATTCTGATCTAGCGAGGGATTGCATTTGGGACGAGTGGGGTCAAGGTCCATGTCAATAAAATTAAATTAAAGGTTTCCAAAACAATTACTTCAGTTTGGATGGAGGTATTTTTCTTTTATTGTGTGCGTAGCCAGCTTACATGTACTGTATTGCATGTAAAGTCATTTTGTCTTGCGGGATTGCGTTTGAGGCCAGTTGGGTCATGGTCACTGTTTCTAAAAATAAAAAAAATGGTTTGTACTCATTAACTATGCTGTAATTTAGCATTCAATAGCTTATATGCTTAAACCTCTCTTGCAAAGTTCATTAAATTCAACTATAAATAATTGGTAAAATAGCTTATAATGTTTACTTCTCTTGCAAAGTTCATTAAATTCAACTAAAAATAATTGGTAAAAAGGTGTAAATCTACTATCTTTGCACGGTCACAATTCTTGTTTTAGTTCATAAATTTTCAGCATTTTAATTATGTTTACATATAATTCATAACAAGTACATAATTATATTCAACTTCAAATGTGTTATTGTTTTTCAATATATCAGGACTGGTGTCTGATCGAAAATGTTCACTATGCTATCAAAGCGGAAGGATAGTCAAGCTCGCTGTCTTGGGACAGCTCTTGTTTATGATAATATCAATGAAGTGAATATCTGTTAAATCATATGACATTGCTTTTATATTTAAAATTAAAATAAAACAATAACATGTGGGTATCATTTGGGCAACAAGACAAACTCCTTAGAAATACATAAATTGTTTTCTAAATATTACTGTGATGTGATGATTTTTGCTAGCATTGTAAATTAATTATTCAAATGAAATTAAAATAACTCACATTGTGCATTTATTTGACTATTACTGTAGAGTGGTAAAACATGTACAAATGATATTAAATGGACTTCTTCACATATTTTTGCATGTTTTGAAGTTTGTCATTAAATGCCTTAAATGGATAAATGTAAACACTGGAATTAAATAGCTCCAGTATAAAACAAGGATATATATTTTTTTTAAAGTAATCCACACCGGGGCTCGAACCATTGACCTTTGGGGTAAAAGTCTATCGCTTAAACCACTCGACCACCCATGCTGATATATTAAGACATGTATTTTATACTTTGTTATGTCACAAATTATAACGATAACAACAGAACTCTCCAAATTATTATGCCCCACTTCGAAGAAGAGGGGGTATATTGTTTTGCACCTGTCGGTAGGTCGGTCTGTCCGTCCACCAGATGGTTTCCGGATGATAACTCAAGAACGCTTAGGCCTAGGATCATGAAACTTCATAGGTACATTGATCATGACTGGCAGATGACCCCTATTGATTTTCAGGTCACTAGGTCAAAGTTCAAGGTCACAGTGACTAGAAATAGTAAAATGGTTTCGGTATGATAACTCAAGAAAGCTTACGCCTAGGATCATGAAACTTCGTATGTTCATTGATCATGACTCGCAGATGACCCCTATTGATTTTCAGGTCACTATGTCAAAGGTCAATGTCACAGTGACTCGAAATAGAAAAATGGTTTCGGGATGATAACTCAAGACAGTTTCGCCTAGGATCATGAAACTTCATAGGTACATTGATCATGACTGGCAAATGACCTCTATTGATTTTCAGGTCACTTGGTCAAAGGTCAAAGTCAAAATGACTCGAAACAGTAAAATGGTTTCCCGATGATAACTCAAAAACGCTTACGCCTAGGATCATGAAACTTCATAGGTATATTGATCATGACTGGCAGATGACCCCTATTGATGTTCAGGTCACTAGGTCAAAGGTAAAGGTCACTGTGACTCGACACAGTAAAATTGTTTCCGGATGATAACTCAAGAAAGCTCACGCCTAGGATCATCAAACTTCATAGGTACATTGATCATGACTGGCAGGTGACCCCTATTAATTCTCAGGTCACTAGGTCAAAGGTCAAGGTCACAGTGACTCGAAACAGTAAAATGGTTTCCTGATGATAACTCAAGAAGGCTTACGCGTAGGATCATTAAACTTCATAGGTACATTGATCATGACTCGCTGATGACCTCTATTGATTTTCAGGTCACTAGTTTAATTTTTGCGTTTGTTACGCTCTATAATTTTCAGGTTTTTAAATCTTCAAAAGATGCATATGATGGATATTCTAGAGCATGGAAAATGTTCAGTATAATTACTGTTTCCTCGCAAATATCATAACTAAAACACACATTTGCAAATCTGAAACATTTTTTTCAATTTTGTCAATTTACCAAAACCTGAACGTAAAAATAAAAATCAGTCACAGATACCCACAATCCTAACTTTAAAGCTTACCTCCAGCGTAGACTAAGAATTGAAGAAATGATTGCTATAAGCAAAAATAAATTGAATATATTTAGAGAGCAATTTCAAACGTTTTTAAAAAATATACAATAAATGAAATACATGTTTTTTGGCTAACAATATTGTGCGCATTTTTTCTTTCCTACACATTTTCTAAACGTTTATATGATCTCTGAGTTAGTTTGTGTTAAACTTGATGTTTTGAGAATAAAAAATTGAAAACCCAAAAAACGTGAACAGGTCCCTTTAAAATAACTCACATTGTACATTTATTTAACAAAATTGTATTACTGTCAAGTTTTAAAACAAGTACACCTATTTCACTATTATTGTCAAGTTTTAAATCATAACAAAGAAAACTGCGCACAAATATTAAAGACAAAAGTTAACCCACTGATTTTTCAAAATCAATGCAAGATAATTGGACTCTTTTAGCAACCAGGCACTAAATAAGTGTCTTTCACAATCTAAATGTGTTGACACTACATCTTCAGCTTTTTGTTTCAGATTTGATTTTGAAGTTTTGGAAGATTTTGCAATACCTATGTGCAAGGAAGGTAAACAACAAACAGGTTGCCCTAAATAACCAATATTTAAATTTAAATTAGTTAATTAATGGCTCATAGCATTGTTTGTTGCTGTTGTTTTGTTTTCACTTAAAAGGGACATGCCATAATTACTCTAGGTTTCCAGACACTTAATAAATAATAATAATTATTAGTTTTGTGTCTGAAAATTAAGAGAAAAAATTACAGGTGTCCAAAACTTAGAGACATTGACATTTGCTCATGTTGAGCTTTTGTGATAGCCTTTTGTCTGCTGTCTGTCGTCAACGTTAACCTTGTTAACATTAATTGTCTATATATAACAAGGTTATAACATTTTTCTAGATTAGATCTCTTGGTTAAATAAATAAAAAGCTTGTAAACACTCCATATAGTCAAAACTTGATGAAAATTGTTCAGAAAATGTGTTCTTATGATATCTCGTCTTAGTAAGAAAATGATACCGCTTTGTTTAAAAACATGGTCACCAGGGGGGGCAGGAAGTTTTCCTAATATGGCAAAAGTGAAACCTTGTTAACACTCTAGGAGTGATATTTTTAGTCCAATCTCCATGAAAGTTGGTCATAACATTTCGCTTATAATATGTCAGCCAAGTTTGAAAATGGGTCCGGTCTGTTAACAAACATGGCCACTAGAGGGGTGGGACAGATTTCTATTTTTTGTTATAGTGAAATCTTGTTATTACTTTATTTGCCACATTTATTGCCCCAATCTTCATGAAACTTGGTCAGAAGAGTTCTCCCAATGAGTTCGAAACAAGGTCACTTGAGGTCAGAAACTGGGTCACTGATCAAATAAAATCATTTTGTGTCCTCCTGAAATTTGGTCTGAACATTTGCTCCTATGAGCTGAGTTCAATAATAGTTCCAGTCTGTTGACAAACATTTCTGCCAGGNGGGGGGGGGGGGGGGGGGCTTGTTAATTCTTAAGAAGTCACTTTTTTTAGTCCAATCGTCATGAAACATGGTCTGAACATGTGTTCTCGTTATGGTTCTGGTCTGTTTAAAAACATGGCCACCAGGGGGTAGGGCAGTTTTCCCTATATCATAATGGTTTTAGTTAAATATTGTTAACACAACAGATGGTATATTTGTGGTCCAATCTTCATTAAACTTGCTCCAAACAAGTCGAGGGGTGAAAGCGAAACTGCTCTAAAAGCATTTTTTTCAACAAATTATAGGAAAAGGTTTGAACTGTTTCAGAGGAGTGAAGGCTTTATAATTTTCAGTTTTATTGAATTATTTATTTTGTTTAGAAATTTAAAGATACTATAATGCATATAGACACATATTTCATTTTTAATATTTAAGGCCTCTATAACGCTCAAAATCAACAACAAAAATTGTAATATAATTCATAAAATAAAGTTAGCATATAAATCATCAGTGTTCCTTATAGCAATTTCCGAAATTTCAACGCTAGATGTGGTCTGGTAACATAGATTTAACAAGATATCTATATAAAATGCTCTTTTTTATTTGTGTGTGGCACAATAAATTCCATTTTAATTTCCTGCAACAATATATATTCATATGACACATAAACACTAAATTGGTACATGAACATGTGTTGAATATATTGTACCACAAAAAATAAAAAAGAGCATTTTGTATCGTGTTAAATCTATGTTACCAGAGCACATCTAACGTTGAAATTTTGGCTACACCCTAATTCAGCATCACCAAATTTTTACCAATGATTGATTATTATTTTGATCGGCTTATTTTAAAAAAACACTGGAAAAAAAGTTAAGCAAGTATTTGAGTTGGCAATAAATCAGTTGCCATAAATTAAGCATATAGTGCTGAATTAAAGTGATATTAGACGCATCTAACATAATGCAGTATATGGGTGTCTATCGCAACCGTTGTTTATTTTTGGTGTTTTCACTTCATATACACTTATATTTGTTAATGCAGCATCAACATACTAAAACAATATCCCGGAAAGAGAAAAATAATGCATTTGAATATCAACCGTACTTTCGTTTTTGACGTAACTTTGGTAAGTTTAAAATCTGGGACTCGCCGCGAAAACATATGACAATTCTGAAATTATAATACATTTACACTACGTCTAGCGTGATTTCTGCCTAAAACACAGTCCCACTGTGGACATTTTTTCGTGAGGGTGGAAAATCACCGCAATCTGAAGGTGTTTCCATCATGATAGATCGCGTTGACAGTGGGTGAGCACTGCGGGCGTTATCGAGAAATCGATCTCACGGTGGACCACCGCGATCGCGGTGGACCACCGTGGCCTCGGTGGTTCGCGGTGAAATACAAGTAAATGTGAATGAACATGTATATTTCAATATTGCAGACCGTTTATTTTTTGCAAAGTTCAAGAAAGTTTTGTTACATTTGTATGTACATTTTAACTTGATTGTTAACAATCACCATTATTTTCTATTGTTTACCCTCGTTCCAGAATCATTTGACATGTCGTACATCGAGGGTGAGTATAGTTTGTGTTTCATACTTTATGTTTTGTTTCTACAGTTTCTACAGTTTCTTACTTGTTTTTATTAGCTCACCTGAGCGATAGCTCAGGGTGAGCTATTGTGATCACTCACCGTCCGGCGTCCGTCCGTCCGTCCGTCTGTCCGTCCGTCCGTCCGTCCGTCTGTCCGTCTGTAAACAATTTGTAAACATCTTCTTCTACTAAACCATTGAGCCAATTTCAACTAAATTTCATGTGGAGCATCCCTAGGTCATGGGACAAAAGAATTGTTAAAAAAAATTTGATCACATCACCATGATGGCCGCCATGACCATATATGGTAAAAACCTTAAAAAATCTTCTTGTCAGAAACCGCTCATCAGATTTTCAAACAATTTCACAGGGATGACCTTTGAAGGCTCCCCTGAANGGGGGAGGGGGGGAGGGCTTGCTGAGATTGTGACTTTTTATTGGAGTGAGTATGACATTGTCTTGCTGCGAAACAATAATAGCAAACTTCAGACTTGCTTTGCCAACTGGATAATTTCAATGTCTGTGTCTATTTATTTGTTAATTAGCACTCTCGTTATATTTACTTGCACCTGAAGTTAATATGTAGAAAAGACAACAGCTTGCAACTTATTATTTACCTATAGCTAGTTACACAGTTTAAAAAATACCTGCTTTTACTGCGAATGGCTTCACATTCAATACCACACACATAGACTGTGGCTCCACATGGAATAACTGTTCCAGTCTGTAAAACGCAGTCCCAACATAAAATGACAAATTTATTATCCAGATACCCTTATCAGTTAAGTTATCATTTCATGTTGGTTCAATACATAATTATGCAAGAAGAAAAAACTGGAAATTTGATAAGACATGACAAAGCTTATAAGACATAGTAACTATAAAATCGTTTGCTTGATACTGTGTACAAATATGTACATATATATAAATTATTAAGAGATTGAGATATTGTAGGGCTTATTATTCTAAAACTCATTTATGGCAAGGTAAATGTCATAGAACTGCCACCACTTACAGGACTGGTAGAAATGAGATTCTTCCATGCATGTATCATAGTAGAGACAATGTGTTCCCCAAACAATCCAGCATCAAAGGTCTCCGTGACAACCAATTTTACTCTACAATCATAATACAAAAGAATAACATGTAATTATACGCACCAAAAACCCATAATGAGCATCTTTCACAATCACAAATACAGTAAAAAATCAATTAGCTGAGCAAAAAAGGAGCACATGGTGTGTCTTGTTTTTAGACGGCTGTTGCTGGTAAAACCTACTAAACTATAATCGGCATAGGTTTAAGCCATCTAAAAATGTTGTAATTTGACTTAGAAAGAAGTATAACAGTATATAAGCAGATTCAGGTTCCCTGAGAGACAAATGAAAAAATCCATAAATTGAAAAATGACTTTTTTGTTGTAGTTTATTTGTGTAATTATTGCTTTATTGTTGTTTTCGTTTGCTTGTTGTTGGTTTTTAGGGGTCTTCATTTTATTGAAAATATTAGATCTTCACAATTAAAACATTATTTTTCATTTCAAAATGTCCAACCTTGAGGGGAGATCAGCAGGTACAGTGAGAGCAGTGGAGTGTTTGTGCAGGAGAGTTATTTCCTCGTGGGCCCCATTGGCTACCAGCACATCCAAGGCTACATCATACATGGCTCGGGAACCATCACATGCAGTAACATGCTGGGCACCAGCAGAGTGACACATCAAACTGCAAGAATATATTATTTGTTATACTATATAATTTAGTACGCTGCTTCAACATGAGAATAATTTACAACAGTATGAGCATAGTCTTGTGACATTACATTTAAAGCTTCTGACCATCAAAAATAATTTGATGCATGCTAAAAAGTGTGTTTTTTTTCTCACTTTTTTTTAAATGGGGCTTAGAACAATATTTTAAAGTTCCATTTTTTAAATATAGGACAAAGGTACAGTGCCATTTCTGCATAAAATTTAGTTTCTATAATAGGTCATTGACTTTTAACCTTTTAACCTTAAATATTACCTCAATATACCAGTGCCTGTTCCAATGTCTAACACTGTATTGTAGCCTGACTTCACTGCTTTCTGAATGGCAAACCTGAAAAATTTGTAAATATGTGCTTATACAAGTTGATGTCCGATTGTCCAATAGATGGATGTCAAAATTATGTGACTGATAATGTCTATTCAATTAAATCTGACAAATATATTATTTTTTTTATAACTAATGTGTGTGCCTCAAGTTTAGATAGGTTAATAGCTTATAATAGCTTATATCATACCAAAATCCAAGAATTATTCAATAAACTCTTCCAAATTGGGTACATCAAAACTGATATAAGCAAATATAATGAAATATTAACCTGTAAGACATGTTTCTTTTCTTGTCATTTAGCATGGCGAAGTGCCACCTTTCCACCAGATGGCTGCAGATGTTCTCCAGATTGTCCCGTGCAGCAAGGTAGTGTGGGCTAATCATCAGTGATTTCCTGATGTAGGCAGCCGCTTCCTGTATGTAGCCCAACCTACCAAATAAATAAGGCCATAATAATCACGAAAAGTTTATAAAAGAATATTAAAGGTAAGGCCAAAGAAAATAATATGTCTGGCTCCAGTGACCTGACCGACCCTAATTTTTACCACCGACCCTAAACTTTTTTTCCCGATCTGAGTACAAAAAATTTTTAGAACGAAAATAATGTTAAGGTGCGAAACTCATCAAGTTTGAAAGTACCAATTACGTCGATACGGTTATACTCCGTTTTTATTGCGTATTACTAAATCCAATATGGCGGTGTCCACATGCTTGTTAGCCGTGACAACTGAAAGCTGCTGACACCTTCAGAATGCTATAAAGAAGGTTGGGGCATATAAAATGAGTTTGACATATGAGGAACTGTTTGCCTCGTATCACCCACAACTAGATAACAGGCTTCAAACTCTTGTTTCACCAAACATGAACGGAGATAATTGTTACAGGGTTTGTGTCATAATTTTTCTTTGTTGAAATGATACATTTATTTTTTACATTAAAGTGTACATAAAGACAGAATTATTTTATTTCCATTAATCAAGCTACAATGTCTTGACGTTCAGATAAAACAATTTACAATATCGTCATCTGTTTAAGATTATACAGACACATAAATCATAAATATTAAATCAAAATGACATGTATCAAACTATAGTATCAATGCATCCATCTGACATGTAAAAAATCTTAAAACAAAATGTCAAATATATATGTAGAATTTTAATTTTCATGTCTGATTAAATCTAAACCTAACAAAGTGTTAGCATATATATTGTATAATGCTTTTGGGATATTAAAAAAACACCTTTCTACCCTACCTATTTTTGTTTAGCATGTCACAGGAACCAGACATGTTATTTTTGTTCGCCTAATTACAATAATAGCCTGCAACCTGATAGAGTCGCAGTACTTAGGGAATATTCATTTGAATCTAGAAACCATCTTCATATATCAGATAAATGATTTAAAAGACAAACATATTTGACTTAACTTCATTGGATAATTGACTTTTTATGAGGAAAATCCTTCAATTTTAACTGCGGTAGCAACAAAAACAACACAACTGTAAGTCATTGTTGTTTATTTTTTCGTCTGATTGATCCGCGGTTAACAGTTTAACAGCACTAATATTTAATTTAACATGATTGAACAAAGATCTGACACATACCATTCAACGTAACAATCAATTACATATATAACAATTTAAATACATGGAATTAAAGACACCAAATTAAATAAATATCAAAGCTATTTTCAAGAACTGTCCGTGTTTTAAGACATTTAATCATAATGTTATCGATAAATATTGGCAGCGAGGGATGTTTTCTTGCATATTTAACAAGTAGGTTACGCAGGTTTGTTAAGGCCTAACAAAAAAACATGTTTGTTTCCGGTTACCCTACCGACCATGTCAGTTTACACCCGACTGCAATTTTTTTCTAAAAAAAAACAACAAGAGATGTGTTTGCCAGAAACACAATGCCCCCTACTGCGCCGCTTTGATTTTTTTATTTTTTTTACCTTTGATCTTGAAGGATGACCTTAACCTTTCACCACTCAAAATGTGTAGCTCCATGAGATACACATGCATGCCAAATATCAAGTTGCTATCTTCAATATTTCAAAAAACCAAGGTTAAAGTTTTGAGACAGACAGACAGACAGACAGACAGACAGACAGACAGACAGACAGACAGACAGACAGACAGACAGACAGACAGACAGACAGACAGACAGACAGACAGACAAATGAATAAATCAATAAATCAACAAGTACAAACAAAGTTTTGTTAATGAAGCATATTAATGCCATGATTAAAACTCCATCATTACAGTAAAAAAACAGTCCGAAACTAGGAAACTGCCCTTTGAGACCCGATCAAAGTGCGATGTATTTTACTAACGAGCTTCAGAAATGGCAATGCATCCCAAAACGAGACAGGCAACAATGGCGATGGTGTTCATTTTGTAGATTCTTCTTCAGGATTTCTAGTCTTATTTATAAGAGGTTTGCCAAGAATTTAGAGATACTTTTTATACGGGCTAAATTCTTTGCTCCAAATATTACCCATATAAAAAGTAGCTTAATATTTGAGAGCGTCAACAAGTTGGACTACAGGATTTCCTAACTCTGCAACCGGTGGTGAAGGCAATTTGACAACCGAACGGCATCCCGTCTTTTTTATACCTAAGTTGTTGATACTTTGATCGGTAATCATCACTCATTAATTAACTACTACACTTCTAACTCCGTGTATAATTTGTCAAAAAGACGTAAAATATAAAAATAAGCTGCATCTGATTGGCAAATTGCCCTTCACTCTCTATTGCATTTACATCAATGAACGCAAGCACGTCGTCGAGTGCATTACGTTCGTGTGTACTCACTAAGCTGTTCACTACTTAAAGGGACTTGTTCATGTTTTGGTAAATTGACAAAATTGAAAAAAAATTAGATCTGCAAATTTTCGTCAACGTTATGATATTTGCGAGGAAACAGTTAAACTGAACATTTACCATGCTCGTAAATATTCATAGTATGCATCTTTTGACGATTTTAAAACCTGAAAATTATAAAGCGTATCAAACGCGAAACGATTGAATTATTTGAAGAGTTCTGTTTTTATCGTTATATTTTGTGACATTACGAGGTTTGCTAGACTTTTACTCCAAGGTCAGTGGTTCGAGTCCCGGTGCTGTTTACTTTTTTTTCTTTCTTTAATTGTTCTTCTTGTTTTATACAAACAAATGTCTAGACAGACAGACAGACAGACACACAGACAGGCAGGCAAACAGGCAACAGGCAGGCAACAGGCAGGCAGACAGACAGACAGACAGACAGGCCAAAAACAATATTGCCCCTTTTTTTTTAAAAGGGGGCATAAAAATAAATAATCGCGAGTGGACAACAACGATATTGTTTTACACTATTTGGTTGCAATTTAGACCGCAAACGGCCCTAAGTTTAAACCACGCAGATATCGTCTAAAATGGCCGTCTGCTCGAGCGTGGTGGCTTGACACGAAGCAGAGGTCTCTTCCTGGTCTGGGGGAACAGTACCTGTACCCTCAGGTGGGGGAAAATTAGCGTTGTTTGTTTAAAAAGAGGGATTTTCCACCAATTAATATAAAAATACAAAATATACACCTTTTACACCATTTATTGCTTATATTATATTCTAACTGTCAATAAAGTGCAAACTAATAAACATTTCTATGATATTATCAATGAAATGGAGATTCACTGGTGTGAACAATACATTACAATTTCACCATTCTGGGTCTCAGGCCCTTAAAATGATCAAGAGCATGACCCAGTTGCTCAGATGTCAAGGATACTTGACAGGCTAGCTTTATCCTGAGCAGATTGTCAAGTGAATCAACATATGTTGCAATTAGGTCTAAGTTGTACTGGTAAATTTTCAAAAAAATAAATCGAAGAAAGCTACTCACGCTGTCTGAGCTGACGTGTTTGCGTTTCGATTCATTACTAATACTGACAGTACATGGTGGGTGGGGTAATGACGTCTTCTCGTCGTTTTCAATTTCATTACCTTTCGGAAGCGGTAATGTCAACGTCGATGAATCGACGCATTGTTGGGTTTCATTTGTTTTGCTAAGCGTATGCTGGTTTAATAAAACGTCGATTTTTTTGCAAGAATTTGAAATATTTTTTGTTATTTTCTTTCGGTACGACCTGTATTGTGCGACATGATGTAAAACCAAATGTATCTAAATATAAGCTTTGGTTCCCGAATAATCACTGGCCTTTGGGCTATTTTCGTATATGCTGTATTTAAACCACGTGTTGTTATTGAATCAGAAACGGGTACCAGTTAAAGAAGGTGCGCGGAAAGGTTACACGGCACTAAGAATTTTAGGGCACTAAGATTATTTTTTTCGATCCGAGGGGAATTTTCGTCTGAAATGGGGGAAAAATGTATACTTTTTGACAGGGGGAATGGGGCCAAGTTTTGGCCCCAAAAATTGCAGATCAAGACCCCTGCGAAGGCTGAGCCGCCATTTTCTTCCGCCATTTTGGAATTCAGCATAGCGGAAAAAATCCAATGACGAGGCAAAATCATATTTATATCGAATAAAACCTGACTTATTTTAAAAGGTAAATACATTTTAAACATTATTTAAAATTATTGTAATTTATTTTCGGTAGTATTTTTATAATTAAATTATAAAAACTGATCGTTCCCTCGATGCGATGTTTAACAGCTTCGTGTTCGTTTTTGTGTAAACGTTTCAGTGTTTTNAAGTGACGTCCCTGATTAGCCTGTGCGAACTGCACAGGCTAATCTGTGACGTCACTTTACGCACATGCATTAAACCCCCTTTTCTCAGAGCGCGACTCATTTGTGAAAAGTTAAATGCTTGTTATATAACCCAAGTGCGGTAAAGAACTCAACACTCTTACCTCCTTCAACTTCTGTGACCCATGGAAAATCTTGCTTCCAACTACTATCGAACCCACTGGCACGCTGCTTGAACCGCTTTGTTGGTTGTTGGGAGGTCTCATGATCACTGGCTACGTCCTGGACACTTTCACTTATTGAACTCTCTGACAGCGACGGTTCATTATTAATCATGACAAAGAAATTAGTTATCGCAGATTTGCCAGAGACAGGGACTGGTCGTTTCTTAGATCTAATCATTCTGTCATGCACAACAACTAAAGAAAAATGTGTTGCAGGTATATAGCTGTTATTAGCGTCTTCCGTAAATATGAAAGAAACTATTTGATCTGAATAAATTAAGTGTCGGTACTGTATTTAGAATCACAGTGCATTGATAGATCACATTTATAAATCACATTCAACGTAAATCAGTTACAGTCATTTACACATACATACTCGGTAAATATGGCAGAGACATGGAATACCAAGATGTTGAATACAAGACATAATATACATATAACACAGGATGACCCATGAAAGTTTTACAACTTATTTCCAATGGGGTCCTATGGATTGCTGTCAAAGGAACAAAAAGCATATGTTATAAACAATCACTGGTAATAATACTATCTTGTTATCACATTTAAATGCACGTACCAATACTGTATTGATGACTAATTTAAACAACAGGCATATATATATAACAAACCAATCACATAAAACATTAATTTAAACAAATAAGACTACTAGTAAAAAATAAAATCAGCATTTTCTTTCAATTTCATATTGTCTGTGAGAGCAGTCTTCACTTTCTTTTTAAATTCATATCTATTACTAACATTTTTAACATCTGCTGGTAGACTGTTCCAGTCTTTGATTGCTTGATAATAAAAAGTAGTGCTGGTAAAACCATTCACTTGAGGTAAATAAAAGTTACCTTTACTAATTCTACTGTTATGACTATGCATATCAGACACTAGACTAAAATTATTATTCATGTAAGAAGGACATTTCTTGTTAACAAATTTATGAACATGGTTGAGTCTTAATTGCTTAACTCTATTTTGAACATTTAACCAACCAATACTTCTAAAATCCTTTACTTTCAATGGTGTTCAAGAGTCATATCCATGAATAAATCTAACAACTTTATTTTGTACAACTTGTAATCTATTTTCTAGATGTTTACTTATACCATTGTACCAAGAGGAACTAGCATAGTCAAAATGGCATTGAACCAAAGCGTTACATAACAATTTTCTTAATTCCATATTTAAACAGTGGTTTTGTCTATAGAAGAATCTTATTCTTGAGTTCACCATTTTAATTGTATTATTAACAATAGATGTTCCAGAAAGATCATTGTCCAATATTGAACCAAGGTATTTAACGGATGATTGAGAAACAATAGTGTGATCATTACATTTAACATTAAAGTTATGAAGTTTAGATACTTTCCTTTTAGAAATAAACATTATACATTCTGTTTTTCCAAGGTGTAAAGACAGTTTGTTATCCACTAACCATTTACTACAATTTTCAAGTTCTTTCCCCAGAACACTACTGATGATACCACTGTTAAACAATACATATAGATGCAATTTGAAAGTGTGCAAAATTGTCATGAAATCTAAAGCCTAGTAAGCAAGTAATATATTATTGTTCAAACGGTACCGCTTTTAAAACCGAAAGTAGGATTTCTATGCGTAAACGTCCATTTCGACAAACGCGATTTTTTTTAAGTTTCAAAGCGCAAAAAAGACGTATTTCTACCTTGTAACCACCAGATATATTCTAATTGGCATAGATAAAATTAAATCTATAGCCTAGTTAGCAAGTAATTTATTATTTTTCAAACGGTATCGCTTTAAAACCGAAAGTAGGATTTCGATACGTATACGTCCATTTCGACAAAAAAAGCAAATATTTTTAAGTAAGCTAAAAAAAGACGAATTTCTACCTTGTAACCAACAGATATATTCTAATTTGCATAGATAAAATTAATTGTATAGCCTAGTTAACAAGTAATTTATTATTTTTCAAACGGTACCGCTTTTTAAACCGAAAGTAGGATTTCTAGACGTGTACGTCCATTTCGACAAACGCGATTTTTAAGTTTTAAAGCGAAAAAAAGACGGACTTCTACCTTGTTACCACCAGATATATTCTAATTGGCATAGATTAAATATGCTTCTTATTTATACTTACATTTACTATGCCAAATAAGGTGTGTGGCTAACAAAATTACGTAAAATATACTTTTAACTATATTAACATCAGTTGCAGGCTAGCAGCTTTGTCGTTGTTAAAATGTCCTCTTTTGTAATATAATTTTATTTACTATAAAATGCGTTACATGCAACGCAAACTTCCCATGCACTTGTATGTTGTGAAAACTGAACCTCGCTTGTGAAGTGATTATTTTTCAGCATTGCATAATTTTTATCTGTACTTTCAAGTGTACATTTTTGTTAATTTGGTTATATTCGGCACATACATGTTAAATAATAACATTTACAATTTTCACAGAAGTTTAAAACAAAATAACTTAAAAACAAACACATATATTTAGCACAAAAATATCACAGATTAAATTGACTTCACGAGGTAAAAATTTGAGATACATTTACATGTTGACCTTCTGTGCTTCAGATGGAACTGGCACTATTTCATTTCATCAATTTGGTATTTCAGACTGATCACTATACGTTTATTATAGTGTAATATACGGACATGTACTGCCAGGAAAGCCCTTGAAAGTCTTGCGACTATTCCAAAGGGGCCCTTTACACAATGTTTATCTATTTTATTTTGTTTTAAGTAAAGTACTATTTTCACTCGTACGGGTATGTATAAGATAAATAAAAGTCTTCCGTTTTCTAGTTTTTTTTTTTATTACAGTTTATTTATAATGCAATTTAACAACAACTTACACTTTATTACATACAAACTATAAATATGCATTTGTGTAAGATGTACAAAATACATGTTAATACATAAAATACAAGTACATATTATATATTGATCGCGTGCTACCTCTTCGTTTCTTTCGTGTAATACAACAATCACGGCTAAATTTTATTATATATATTGGTACACATTGTTTTATAAGCTCACCTTAGCACCAAGTGCTCATGTTCAGCTATTGTAGTCTGTCGTCTTGTGTTGTGTGTTGATGTAAAAATTATACATAACCACATACACGATTTATTAAAATATTTTTTTGTTGATGTAGTCTACAAAACAATATCTAAAAGAATGTTATATTCATACATTTATACTACATGAACCATATCTTTTCATGCGCTGATGTATGGTAAATATTCCACCAGTACAGGAAGTATTCATTTTCAATAATGCTTCAATTCCATCCATATTCTGAAAAATATGACGGATCATAAAAAGCAAACTTGTATTATTATTGTATCATGTGGATATTGCACGATAACCCATAGCAAAGGCACACACTATCATAACAGAATAATAATACATGTTCAGTTATGGAAATGAATACTTCAGATAAAGGATTCATGTTTAAGCAGTCTTTTTCAAATATGAAACATAAGTAATGCTTTCATTTAGTGAATTTTCATTTAGTGATTTAACGTTTCTGTATGAGCAATTTAAAAAAATAAATAAAACAACTTTAAAACAATCAAATAAAAAAAAACGCTAAAATTTCCTAAAATAGTTACACGATAATTGTCTTGTGTATATATTTCTACCAATTAGTTATTTATTGGTTGAAACTGGCTGTTCATACACATATAATTACTTTTGGCGTGCTGGTTTTCAAAGTTGATTTAATTTCACTGTGGAACAGTGTAAAATTATTGTTAATCAAGCCATTACAAAGTTGACTTCTTACTATTTATGTAGTTTAAATGAACAAGGTATTAAAAAATTCACAGTTTAAGGTCAAACACATGTATCAAAACCGGTTTTGCAATACATAAAACAAACTACAACAATAACAATAATAATGTAATAAAAAAGTAAAATAAACATGTAGTTTAAAAAATAACGAGGAACTAATTCACATGTCTATTTAAAATCAAAATCGTAGACGTCGAGAAAAGGCAGATTCGGAAGTTTTAATTTTATGCCAATTCGTTGAATATCAATCATATATGCTTTACTTGTAGCACACGCGTTCGAATTGCGGTCTACACAACTTGAACGTAATAAATCAATTCACATATTTATTATTTGATGTAATAATACTACTATTTAAAAACAACGTCTTAACACAAAGTTGCATGCTTTTGGGCATAGCTAAATGTGTATGCCAAATGAAGATATGACATTTGATATAATATACTAAATAGTTCATGATATAGTAAAAACAACAACACTGAAGCCGTATTTTAAGTCAGGCGCTAAGCAACAAATAGTAGCACGCATCCAATAAACGCAGATTTGTCAATATGTAGACACAATTATATTCATATTGCTCTTATACTGCCCTATTTATCTTCGGGTTTAAGTTGTAAACATACATAAACTACCGGTACTCGAAAGTGCATGTTTCAATTGTGCATACACATGCAGACTGATTACATTATGTGCCAACAATTGTTATTTATATGTTCACATTTAGAAAAAAACAGTTAAATATACTATCGACTACTAACGACGTTTCAGTATTTAATTTAAAAAACAAGAGATCCGCGGTCGGAGACTTATTCTCCCAAAACATGGCCTTGATTTTCACACTTATTATGACAGTGACCTTGACCTTTGACCTAGTGACCCCAATTTCAATAAGGGTCATCTACTGTCCAAGGCCAATGAACATGTGACGTATCAAGTCAATCGGTCAATTGGTTGACGAGTTATTGATCTAAAAAGATTTTCACACTTTTAGTGACAGTGACCTTGACCTAGTGACACAAATTTCAATAGGGTCATCTACTGTCCAAGGCCAATGCACATGTGAAGAATCCAGCAAATCGGTCAATTCGTTGACGAGTTATTGATCAGAAACGATTTTCACACTTATCGTGACAGTGACCTTGACCTTTGATCTAGTGACCCCAATTTCAATAGGGGTCAACTGCTATCCAAGGCAAATGCACATGTGAAGTATCAAGCCAATCGGTCAATCCGTTCACAAGTTATTGATCGGAAACGAACTGGTCTATCGACAGACACACATACCGACCGACATCCAACAAAACAATATACCTCCTCTTCTTCGAAGGGGGGCATAATAATAAGATAAAAACACAATAATTTTAATTTCAAAGGTGAAATTTTACAGTTGGCTGTGAGAATTTCATAAAACGACAAGGTTCATTTCTTCTTATGTTCTGATTGGTCTTTTTCAAAGGTTTGACAATCATATTGATGTGTAAAAGAAAAATACTATCAGATGAATATCTGTAAAAAAAATAATCGAGCACATATTGCTATATTGTAGACATAACATTGTTCAAAAAAATTACTTAAATAATAACATGAGGTCTATAAAGTTCCCGGACATATACCAGTCATAACAGAACAATATACGAAATTTGCATATTAACTTTTGTAGAAGCCAAGAACAAACTCCAAAACCGTCCATTTAAGCATAAAGACATTTTAGATTAAAATATATACATCAGTTAAGCATAACATCCAATCGTTTGTACAAGTATTAAAACGAGTATGTCATAATAATTCAACGCAGTAAAAGGCATTCTAAATACTTAAATGCATTTTGATACTACACTCGTAAACCAAAGCAATTGATACAGTGTTCTATGATGGTGCGTACCAAATAATGCATTTTCAAATTCATGCGAAACAATATACTTGTGAGCGAAATTTACATACAGTTTGTTTAAAGCAAAAACCTATTCGTCTAAAAACATCATACATTTTACCACTATTATGTTACAAACAAAACTTTCATACGTCTACAATTTAAGTATAACAACTTTTCGTGTATATATACAATTAGGCATTCAGACACATTCTTTCGAGATACAAAAAAAGTCTCATATCGCAGTAAAGTACTGAGCACAAACACAAATGTTTACATCGAAAACACCATTCTCCGTTTTGTGTTTTGGAAGAAGAATCAAATACATAGCTGGGAGCTCATGGTTTTGTCTTTTCAGATTCCTTCTTTTTCTTCTTCCTTGCTTTATTTTTCTGGTTGCGTGAACCTGAAACAGGTTTCATGAAAATAATACATTTCTTATTTACTGCAGCAGGGTATCGCAAGTAAATTGGAAGATTGAAACAAAAATGTTTTGAAAGTACACTGCAGACAATAGAGGAGCTCCCCTATCGGTGAAATAGTGTGCATTCTAACCGCCAAATAGCCCTTTATCTATTCTGTCTGTAATATTCCGTAACAAAATAAAAACATTGTCCATTTCTCACAGCAGAATGATTTGATTTTGTTTAAACAATTCACCAGTTTGTACGTGTTCTCCAATTCAAGTTTTACATGTAATTTGTTTTAGTAACAGTCACCTGACATTTGACCCCCTGCAGAAATAAAAGGTCATGCCGTATAATCATGTCATAACTTTGAAGATGGATTCCAACTTTAGTGATAATATCTTATCTATACCCAGTTTTATGAAAGTATCTTGTGTACGANAAGAATTTTTAAGATTTTCACCATTTTTAAGGCGATTTCTATGGGAACGAGGTTAGAAAAACGGACAATATATGTAATTATATCAAGTTCATAACATATTTATTGGGTTATTGCCTGTTTTTCCTCATGATTTACGTCTTTTCGGCTGCGGAAATTATTGAGTTACAAAGTTGAACAGTTTTCGGGCACGTGCGTTCGAATGTTGCTTAGTTTTCCACGTCATCAAGTAATGCACGAACTTGTAAGGCTGCACGAAGTTATAGGAATAGAGGATACATCAATTGCACCAGTTGCAACTTGACGCCTTGATATATTATCATTTCATATTATTATAATAATTTTAAAATTTCAAAACACTGATTAACACTTAAAACAAAATTACCTAAAAAGCTGTGCCCCTATATTGTTAAGAACAACATCATGGTTTGGATACAGGTCACAGGCTTGATCGTATCCCTTGAACAGATCCTCCAGTCTGTTTTCCTGTTCCAACTGCTCGAACCATTCCTTAGAGGCCAAGGCAAATTCCTGATAGACATCTGCAGCACTCTCCGATTTCAGTTTCAGAAACAGCAAGAAATTAGCGAATGCGCGGCCATAATTTTGTATTTCCAAACAATTCCTAGCATTGGAAAGGGAAATCTGTGCTATTTTCTCGACGTTAGACATGGTTATGATTGATGACAGTGTACAGAAAAGGTATAAACCAACATTTTCTACATGTAATAAACATCGTCATTGTTTCTGTTTGTTATTGTTGTTGTTGTTCTTTAATTGATGGAAAAAAGAAGGTCGTATCGGTCGCTAACAGGAGAAAAGGCACTATGTTTTTGCTTACGTTTAGGCCCATGTAGTTCCGTGTTTACAATTTCCATTTATAACTATTTATCACACTTAAGAATCAGCCATCATTTTCCTTCTGTGAATATGAATAAAAAATGTGTAAAGTGTTTCAGAATATACTAGAAAACAACCAATTAGTTATCTCCTAGCAGGCTCGCAGCCGCATGTGCTTGGGGAAACAGAATCAGCTAGTTTTGCTTACATGTGCAATTTATTAATAATATTTTATGCACACATGCACCATTCTATGTCACTGTACGCCTTCTAAATTGTTAATTTTCTAATACCATTTTATTTCTTTAACACCTTATATTTAACTACCTTAAAATAACCTAAGTGTGGGGTCACATGGGGTCTTTTGAACAATCAAATTCGGTCTTGGTCATTGTAGCCCTTTGTTATTTAAAAACTGTGACATGGTAATCCAGTGTGGTCAAAATAAACAACCCACCTCCACCCCTTCTCCGTAATTGGGTTTGACTCCTGTAATATGTATGTTTTAATGTGTTAGTAAAAAACATTTTATCTTATTTCATTGTTATAACGTATCTAAGAATTTTCGTTTTCTTTTATTCTTCTTTTGGCGTGATTTAACCGCCCCGTATGTCATCCAGGAAAGATAGCAACAGTACATGCACATTCACAAGTTCATGTTGTGAATGTGTGTTCATGTGTATATGTAAATTCTATACATTTTCAGGTGTCGGGTACTCCAACCAGAGAAACGTAATGGGAGTTGTTCGTGGGCGGCTACCTTTCTAGTGAAGAATATATGGTAAAATCTTAAATTAATTGTCTTTATCGTAAGTGGTTCATTTATTACTCGCTATTTTTAGTATTGAACCATTTAAATATTTACGATATATTAACTACAGATTTTACCACAGCATGACGTTTTGCATGGCATACAAATGTGATTCCATGAATATTAATTATACTTGTTTGTATAAATTGTAAGTTCGTATAAGTGTATCAGCTTTATTATATACAAGTGTGTTATGTGGGCGTGTTTTTACCACCCATTATGTCATTTTGGAAAATGCCCCTTTTCAATCAACAATATTGTGTTTGTTCTTTGCTTCAAGTCATACGAGTTCGTCCGGTCTATGACCTTTTCATTACTCATTCAAAGCATGAAACAAAAACTTTCAGATCTGTTTATAAATGAATGGTACTCAGATATACATAATTCTAGTAAATGCAGTAATTATAGGCTAATTAAAGACACATTTGGGTTCGAATCCTACCTTGTTAAAACTCCAGATAAATTTTTAAAATACATTATACAAATTCGGACAAGAAATAACAGGTTACCTGTCGAAACTGGAAGCTGGTACGGAATAGAATCGAACCAAAGACTGTGTAATTTATGTAACTCCAATAATCACATTGGTGATGAATTCCATTATTTACTTGAATGTAATGCCCTTAAAGATCTAAGAAAACGTTTTATTGATACAAAATATTACACAAGACCTAATACTATTAAATTTAAATCGTTAATGTCCATCGATTATCATACTAACAGTACTTACAGGAAACTATGTATGTTCATTAAGGAAATATTGAAACAGTTTTAATGTATAACTTATAATTTTTCTTGTGTTGTTTTTCTATACAATTAAATAGTGTATGTACTGTATGTTGTTACCCCCATGTGATTGATGCTTAACTTCTAAATATTCTCTCCCTTTAAATGTTTTTTTTTTTGTTTAGTTTGCTATGTAATGGCCCCTTCAACTATGTATTTTCAATTTATGTTTGTGTAACTTTTGCTCACACTGTCATGTTATGCATGAAATGAGCTTGAAATAAATAAACTTGGATTACCACCTCGGACAATACATAAAGGACGTTTAAATGAATGTCATATGAATGCCAGTTACTGTAGGCATATACAAACCACAATTTAAGGCATCATTTAGCGAAATATTATGTTGTGTAATATATCTGACATTATACAAATTGCATTTAAAAATATATTTCTGTATATTCAATTACTATTTCCAAAGACCTATCAATGTTTATTTATAGATCTTTGCTATTTCAAAGTGGACCATACTAGTGTAGTAATTTACGCTACAAACACGGGACATTTGACTATCGCAGGAAGTAAATCGTGAGATATTACTTGAAAGTCCCTGATAAAGGTCGTGACATGAAGAGGTGAATTACGTGTTTTATTCACATGCGTTTTATGCGTTTAAACTGCGTTGCTTCTTCAACCATTACAATCGTATGTCGATCTTTTAAAGTATTATACATTATTCATTAAATCGAAGTTACAAAGCTGTGTCCGCGAGTCTTTGATGCTTTGTTTGGGTTCGGTGGACGATGTTGTCTATCTGCTCTCTAACCACGACCTTACGGCGTCTGTGCCATTTGAACCGAGTCCATGAGTCACTCTTACACACGTTACAACTCAATTTGTTTGAAATAGTGTCCTTTAAAGTATGATTGTAGTCACTATACCAGACATGGGTTGTTTTCTTCTGCGAACTACAATCCCACAACCACCCTAACCCACCTACTCACACACACATAATATTTTTCGATAAATGAATAGCTGGAAAATGAAGCTAGACTAGCATTTCAATTGACCCCTTTGTGACTTCATGAGTCTGTAGTTATTATTTGGAGCTGCGTGGACACACACTGACAGTAATAATTATACAATTATGACAGCAACAGTTATGTTTCTAGTGCACTGCATTTCCCGCAATGGTATCTAGCTACCTATGACGTATGAAGTTGATATGCTCTTGACAAAGAAATCCGACGGCCTGGACGACAGCCAGACTGACAACCTTAAACCNCCCCCCTGCCATACTTATTATTTCGTTGTACTGCGGAGAAACATAGAAGAGAATATAATGTATTTAAACATACCTGAGACACGCAAGCCAGGTTTGTGATTAAAGATCGACATAACTATATTATTTGTTCATTTTCTGTTAATGATACTATTTACTCTGGTGCAGTTGTTGTGTAATTGATACTTAAACACTCGTGTGCATTTGATATACCCGGTACGTTGTCTCATAAACATATGTTAACAACTGCACAAAAAATTTATGTATTTCGATTATTACCTAACTAAACAAACAAAATAAATGTATAAAAGAACACACGGACCATACTTATGAATATGATTAATACATGTTGTCATTTAAGTGGAACAGCAACATATTACCAAAGCTTATTTATTTTTAACATCAATAAGAACAAAAAATAAAAACACGTTTCCTTACAATAGATAGTGTCAGTAATACATGTGATATTTTTATGAAGTTTTCGACACTCAGATAATCTTGCAAGTACTCGTTGTTTAAGTATACAAATACTATTAACGAGTTGTTAAATGTTAAAACTCCACGTTGACCACGTTACAATACTCCTCATCTTTAATTCAAATTCCACCCACATTCTATGGATTCTATGGATACGGACATTATGAATATGCAGCGGAGTCTATCCTAAGAAGTCAAATTTAGCTTTCGTTTCTCTGCCCGTTTTCGTATGAACGGCCTTTACCTCAAGCTCAGTCCCACCAAAGATCAGGGAAACATCGGCTGAGCTGATCTTTCCCTTGTCATCTTGACAATCAACATCCACTTCGCCAATTGGAATGGACCCCTCCTCGTCAACAAACAGGGGGTCTCTCTTTAGAGACGAAAACAGTTTAATAGTGAAACCGCTATGATTGTCGATAGGATAATAAGCTTTTGGCTCAATAGGTCTATCTGGAGAAACTGACTGCCCTACCTCTACGAGCTTATCGAAACAACCTTGAACTTCCTTCCTGCCGTTACGAATATATGCTCGTTCCGGTGGATGAATTGCTGCGTTAAATTCCCGATAGCATTTTAATCCATACGTGTATTTGGCAATGCGGGACACGATCATTTTGCTGTTATGTCCGAAGATGACCGCTCCTTTGAGGACCGTCAGTCCCGCATCTGGGGGCACGATGACCTTCTTGTCCGGGAATCCTTTCATTACGGCATCTCTCAGCATTGGTGACTCCGAGAAGCCACCGACCATCAGGAACGTACTGGTACCGTTTGTTACGGGGTTGAGAAGTAGTTTGCCAACGTGCTGAACTATTTCAATGCAAGTCTTGCTAAACAGGCCCTTAATCAGTTCGGCTTCAACTCGCATCTTGTCTCCTGCGCAGGTGATTTTCCCGCCATATTTCGGGTGCTCGCGCACTACATCTCGGATCTCGGCTTTCTTCACCTCGCGGTACAGTTCGTGCAAGGAGATTGGCATCTTGAACGTGACCCGGTTATCCGAGTCGGGTTGAACGGATCGTTTCCGCGTTTCGAACTCTCGCAGCAGGTCGATGTAGTCGTCTCGGTGCTTGTCTCTGAATGCCCCCAGCACGTCTGCGCCCATTATCTCGTCCAGGAAGTCCAGAAAGGCATTATCCACCGTGGTGCCACCCCAAGGGCCGCCGTTTGCCTTGACGAGCTCCCGCAGCGTTCCGTCGTGGTTAACCTCGTGGACCGTGATGTCCACAGTGCCACCTGCAGCAACAGGACATGCACTGTACGTTAGGCGCGTTAAACGGCATGGCACTTTTATTAAGTTAATAACAAAACTAGAATTTGTTTTCTTAATGATATACTATTATTATTATTATTATTATTATTATATAGTATTATATAAATGTTCTGAATGGGTAGATGGGCTAATACTATCATCGCCCTCTCACATCATTACAGAATTATCATTTTATTATTGACAAACAAGAGCAAGTAACTGTATTGCCTTTTCGTGCAATAGCAAACGATAACGATTGTCCTTCAATTATAGAAATGCTCTACCTCCAGCGTCCAGTACAAGGTATTTTGACCCCGGAGAAAAACATGTAATGCGCGTCTCCATTCTCTCTACCGGAAGGTACTTGCAGCACATCGATGCCGCTTCCGGTTCAAGAGCGAGCAATAAAGCACACCCGTCTATTCCCGCCTGCAACAGACACAATGTGTACTGGTACAATGATATACAAGTTATTGCAAACTCAAACGTGTTTCGGAACGAAAGTAAAGATCACGCTTTTAATAAAAGAAATGCAACTGCACATACTCTGAAGAGATTGTCGTCATTTTAATATTTATCGACGGTAAACTTTCATGCTCATGCTTGAGTCAGTTTTCCAATGCAATACTTTATGAGTTTATATAACTAACACGAGCTAGAAACACGTAACAAACGAAAAACTAAAAGTGTACCTTTTCCGCCGCTTCGCGCATGAACTGCTTGGACGCGTCGTCCCAGATGGCGGGTACGGTGAGGACCCATCGGATGTCGTCGTCCCGGATCTCCGTGTTCCGGCGCGACAGGAAGTCCCCCAGGTGGTCCTTCATGTAGTGGATGGACGCCGCGAAGACGTCGATAGCCGGCATCTCCTTGCCCGTCTCGTCCTTCAACAGGTTGCTGCGATGTACGTCCTGAAAAAAGATCGATTCACACAAGTTGTATAATCGTATTATGCCAATTATTTACACATACTTAGTATACAGAACGTGACCGTAGGAGGGAAATGGTGGACACCAAACAGTTTACGAAGTCTAAAGTGTGAGAAAGAGATAATACGTGTATCTCGAAAATACTAGAAAATCACTATAAACCCTACCCACAAAAACGTTACACTGCCATGTGCAAGCAATAAACAGATACTTTAAAAAAAAAACACACACACACATTGTATAATCAAAATTGCACATGATATGTCCCTCATATATCAACAACGTACATGTAGTACAAAAAACAAGCCCGCACTGTGTTCTTAATATTCACGTAACTTTAAGTACGAGTGTACACATGATTACACCATCGATACTCATAATTATTAAAATTAACACTGTATCTACCTTTGAGTTGTAGAGCATCATCTTAAAGCGCCGGAAGTAGTACCAAGAGTGGTGCATGTTGTCCAGCGAGAGGTTGCTGTACTTGTCCTCCGCCTCGAACCCAAACGAGTCGAACGTCTTGTCCGGCCGGAAGAGGATGCTGGACGGCGTCTTCAGGGACATGACGGAGTTCGTGCTCGAGCCCCACGTGCAGGTGGAGACGCGCAGAGGGTCCTCTTGGAAATCCGAGACCTTCGAGAACGCGTAGCCCGAGAAGGTGGTGCCGAAATCAATGGCGGCCACCAGGATAAAGCCTTTGGATGTCATGATTTATATCTGAAATATGTTGATCATTCAAAGGTAACTGCGTTCGAACTTAAATTTATACATGAATCATTTACGTGCGGCGCCTGAAATAAACAATAGAAAAAAAAATAAAGTATGTACCAAAAATATATATAACATAAGTAATGCAAAATAACCAACCGAACACGATATTTACATATAAGGGATACATAGTGTTAAAAATATTGGTATTTTTTTATAATATTTTACATTACATCGGTATACACATTTCCCAAATATGAATATGGAGTTTTCTCAATGCGCTACACTCTTTTTAAAGGGACTTCTCCACGGATTGGCAAAATGACAACAAATACAATATATTCAAATAAAGTAATTTTTATACTAAAATAGCCATGCTTGTTTTTATTCAACAAATTCGTGTATTACTAAAAACCGTTTAAAATGAACGCCGCGGTGGTTCAGTGAAAGCATGTTCCATTTTGCTCCGAAAGGTCATTGGTTCGAATCACGGAAAAGACAAACTCTTCTCTCATGCAAGTATAATTATTTTAAAGTATTCCAAATAGTATAGTTATAGTACAATGTGCATTTTACTGACACTTAAAAAAATCGAAACTCTGTGAACAAGTCCCTTTGAGAGTGTGAACGTCGATAGTGAAAATGCATCTTTGAAATATGCTGCAAGCACAAAAAGACTACAAACATCATTAATAGAAACTGATGCACACAATCAATGTTAACTAGAAATAGCGCGGCAGAGGCCGACGCGTATCCCCACGCCGAATGTTTGACCTAGGTGTGCCAAAGGGTTGGTAATGGGGCCATGCATAGTTGAGATTGACCGTATTGTCATAAGAGATGTTCAGTATCAATTAGAAGTGAATTGGTGTAGAAATGAAGAAGTTATAGTAAAAGGCAATTTTGGGTGGGTGTGACCTATGTGGGCAGGGCGCCCCAGTGTTGGTTATGGGGCCATGCATAGTTGAGATTGACCGTACTGTCATAAGAGAAGTTCAGTATCAATTTGAAGTGAATCCGTGTAGAAATGAAGAAATTATAGTAAAAGGCAATTTTGGGTGGTTGTGGCCTATGTGGGCGGGGCGCCCCAGGGTTGGGAATGGGGCCATGCATGGTTGAGATTGACCGTATTGTCATAAGAGAGGTCCAGTATCAATTTGAAGTGAATCGGTGTAGAAATGAAGAAGTAAATGTAAAATAACCTAAAAAAATGAGTGAAAATCTCTGACCCGGCCCCTCCCCAACCCACATAACTTTTGACCCAGGGGTCAGATCAAAATTCCAAATAGTGCAGGGTCGCACATATGCTCATAGCTACCATGTGTGTAAGTTTCAAGGTTCTAGTGCTTATAGTGTAGGCGGAGATAGTGGCCAGGACGGACGGACAGACGGACGGACGAACGGCGGAGATAACCACAATATCCCCACATTTTTTTTTTTAAATCGTGGGGATAATTAAACCAACTGATTTGCATCCTCTATCAACTGTATCAAATAATTCCAAACAAGTTTAACGCCACAAAAAGCACTACATGTTGTTTGTTTTCGCCCATGTCTTATTTTGCACGAATTCGGACATAATTATTACAAAACGGCCAGCATACAATGACTGCACTGCTGACCACTTAACATATTACAGTAAATAAATATGCTGATAACTAACTAGCAACATGAATATTAAACGTATTTACCTAAATAAACCCGTAAAATATTTGACTAATCCCTTCACGTATGTCTTACGGAATAATACTTTCTTTTTAAACTATTCGTGGAACACCGCGTACATTACACGCAGTAAGTATATTTACCAATCGATCACATTTGTATATATTTGATGAGTAATAGTTATCGACTGATTGCTTAACTCAATCATTAACTCGCTCATAATTTCTTACATTGTCACTATAACAAAAAACTTAAGCCCATGTAAAGGGTAGAGCCAATGTTAAGGGTAAAGTCCCTGCAGCTTCTGGTGTTCAGTGAATTCATGATCATTAAAATTATAAATACTTGATGCGATAATTATATTTGTATTGTCTAGATCTATATAAAGAAATATATTCCGGAGTAGATTTAATACATATATTCTTAAACAATGAATTTAGTTTGCTATGTTAAGAAATCTACGATTTACGTACATATATGGTGCTGAAACTTCACAACTCTGGAAATTAACTGCCTCTTTCGTACACCTTTCTGTTCCAAACGCAAGAGTTGGAAAGCATTTATTTTACTTCCTCTTTCGTTTTAATTCGGCTTTCTACTCAGAAAAGCCGATCGATTTTCTTCAATAAAGCTTCCTGGTCTACGAGTCCAATTATATCATGTACCGAACTCACACGAATGTATTGATCGTGTCTGCACAGTCTACTTTGTCCACCTGAAACGAGTATATATTATAAATGGTAGATTGTACAGATTTCAGAACATGGCTGACTTGTATACATCATTTATTTGCATATTTTATATGTTGTTACATTTCGATTTAGAGGAATGAGGAATACAAACTTAGTGTAAAAATTGATCGGATCCGAAAAAAATAAATATGAATGGTACTTGTTCAAAATTTGGCAAAATGGCAATTTTCAAAAACAATCATAGCACTAGCACGCTGGTTATGCGGATATTTCGATAACGGACGACACTTCAATAACAGAGAGAAAAAAAGAAACGCGCGAGATATAAGTTCCTCGTTTTTTTTTTAATTTATATCCCTAAAAATAGTTTTTGATACACTGTGGAGATGATAAATCGTATATCCTTTTGAACCGTGAAGATTTTTGCAATAAAATGAAAAATTCCACTGGAAAACAGCATAAACTGGATGATCAGTACACATGTCAACAAAATAGACATACTTAGAAATATTGCAATACAGTGTTTGCTATTCCAGCATGTAGAGTAATTACTGTGCTTCAAGCACTGAAAATGTTATAGTACTAAATGAAATATGAACGAAGATAGAGCAAGTTATAATAGGTAGTATGCATGATGGTGTAGAAACTTTGATTCCCGATAAAGGGCACTTCGAATAACGGAGACTCTCAACAAATTATGTCCGAGTTTTATCTTCTACTTGAAATGCGTTTATTTACATTGTTCCTATTATTACCAATGTGATTGCTATCCCAGCATTTAGAGTAATAACTATGCATACAATACTGACATTTTGATAGGACATGTATTCAATGAAATATGAACGAAGATAGTAAACGAAAGATAGAGCATTTTTTAATAGGTTGTATGCATGATGATGTAAACACTTTGATTCCTGATAACGGACAAGTCGGAAAAGGGAGACTTTTAACAAATTTGGCACTCCTATATGTAATATACCGGCGAGAATACCAGTGTTGTACCAAGGAAGCAGAGGAATGTATATAAGATTCACGCTAAAATGGTCAGATCATGCAGATTGTTATCTCCAAGATATCGTGTGTTAATTGGAAATGATAAAAAAAAAATCATGCTCATATTCCAAAGGGATAAGACAAATAGAGCAAATGTTTGGGGATTTGTTTTTTTTTACATCAGTAAAGAAATTGTTAATTATAAGCTGCTTTATAAAACAGTATTCAACATCGAATTTTGCTTTCTGGTTGACTAAAAAGAGTGTGTTATATCTGTTAAAAAGTGTCGGGTAATCGGGAACAGAAGTGCCATTGTCATTAAGATGATCGGCTAAAGAAGTGTCCATGAAAATATCGCATCCGACTCTTTTAACATTGGAATTTCCTCAACTACGCCAGTAATTTACAAATTTAACATATTGAAACATTAATAGACATATTGATCTTTTAATTCGAACAGTAAACACGTGCTTGAGTTATTTCTTGGTATTTTTATTTTGTTGAAATATGTACATCAATGTATGCTTATTGTAGATGTAAATTTATCGTTTTTTTCATATCATCAACTGTTAACGCGAATTTCTTTCTGCGCAATACGAAGTGCTATACCATTAATCGACCCAACAATGTTCCGTGTCCGAAAACCCAATGAACAGAACATAAATAAAGTATAATTCACATCGGGGAGCGAAATAGCACTATTGAAGTAGACTCATTACAAAAAAACATTTGGGTTTATGATTGTCATCATTTAACCGAGATTTAAAGATTATAATTTTTGCGTTATAAATGCGAAACGAGCAAATAATGGAATACGTATCTAGTGTATGGTCTCCACATTTAAAAAAACACATTACGAAATAGAAGATATACAACGAAGAGCTACCAAACTTGTGCCAAACTTGTATCATATTTCTTACACTCAGAGGTTGAATGAAATTGGTCTTGTAAGTTTGTAACCTTGGAGTATAGACGTGATAGAGCAGATATGATTTAGTTGTTCAAATCCATGCACTATATTGACAGTCTGAAATGGGACAAACTGTTTTCACTTTCCCAAAAGGATTTGCGCGGTCATTCTTTGAAACTCCAAACACCAAAGTGCAAGAAGAACATCAGATTGAATCCTTTCTCAATTAGAGCTATTTCATTTTGGAATAGTTTGAGGGAAGAGACTTTTTCTTCGAATAATGTGAACCTTTTCAAAACCCGACTGAACAAGGAAAATTGGAACGCTAAAAATTTGTACCATCATGTTATGCGCACAATGACATTAATTAGTACTATTATAAGTTGTGAGAAACCTACAAGAAGACAATCGTCAGATGGGCCAAGATAGCTTAAACGCTAAAAGTATGGCCCTAAGATCCATGTACCCAGGTAATACGAGTGGTGCATTTCAAAAAGTTTCGTACACAAAGAGATCGTACTCAAGGATAGACGAGGACGCAATTCCTACATAATAAATTAATATAACCTTATTGGTGCTATGGGGGAAACTACAAAATTGTAAAAAAAGTAAAATCGTATGTAAAGACTGGTAAACAACACACACATAATTGCAAGATACATGCACGATCATTATATTATAATAACTGGAAATAATTCAAACGTTTGTAAGCTGTAACCCACTAATGGTTACTTAGTTTGGATTAATTTGAATTATTCTTTAGAAATTAATGCTTTAAAAAGTTAAGTTTAACTGGATTATTCAGTACATTCATATTTAGGACAATATAAGAATGAGACAAGACTTCTGTTTTATGAAAATTTAATTATGATCTATTTAAATGGACTTGTTCACATGTTTATATTTTCAATGACATTTAACTTAAGGCCTTAACACTGCTCAACTTAATTGGAATTACGGGCCTGCATGACGGATTATCATTAAATTATCCAGCGAAAGGGCGACTTACTTTAAATAACATGGGCTATGATATTTATCAATTTTGTGGAAGGGGTGGTGGAAAATTATCAGGACGACCACCTCTGGCCCCACTGTCGACGCCCTTGCTTGCTATATAGAACGTACATGATTCTTGTTATGTTGTGTTTTGACGCTGTTTGAAGGACTTTAAAACACAAAACACATCAAAGACGTTCGATGGAAACCTTACCTTCCGCTTGTGCATGCCCCAGTACCCCCTGATTGCCTATGCGTCATATGCATGTAAATAAAGTAATGTTTTCTTCATTTAACTAATACAGAAAACAGCCAAACATCATCTATATATTGGAAATTATATATAAAAAATACGAACATCAAACACACAGTACAACAACCAGTAATCATCTGGATGGTATCTTAAAAACACGTGAAATTTATTAAGTCCAGTATCAACAGTTAAATTGTGGGCAAAAAGTTACCAACTGGATAATGATTACGATGGTTTATTTTCTAACGCCCATTGACATTATAATCTTGTTTGAATTTTACACTGTCCAATATCAGCACAAATTATATAGAGTTATGCTGAATTAAGCGAAGTGTATGTCAATAAAGATAGAGATATCTGTCTCAAAACTTACAAATTAAAGGGTGTTGCCCATTGGTTTTACGTTTTATCTTTACCGCAAAGTATGCCAACATGCTCAGTACATACACCACGTACATGAAGCGCAAAATCTATTCTAAGAAGTCAAATTTGGCTTTCGTTTCTCTTCCCGTTTTCGTATGAACTGCTTTCACCTTTAGCTCCGTACCACCAAAGATCAGGTAAACATGTGCAGAACTTATTTTTCCATGTTCATCTTTGCAATCCACACTAACTGTTCCTATTGAAACCGAATCGTCTTCATCAACGAATAACGGGTATTGTCTTGGGGAAGCATATAGTTTTAGCGAAAATCCATCATGATTGCCTATCGGCGAGTAAGTTTTCTTCCCAACGGGTACATTCGGTGCAATTGATTCACCCACTTCTACAAGCTTATCAAAACAACCTTGCGAATGATATATGCCATTAAATTTAATTTTTCGTTCTTTTGGATGTTTTGCTGGGTCGAACTGTCCATAACATTCGAAACCGTATGTGTGTTTGGCAATGCGGGACACGATCATTTTGCTGTTGTGTCCGAAGATGACTGCTCCTTTGAGGACCGTCAGTCCCGCATCCGGGGGCAAGATGACCTTCTTGTCCGGGAATCCTTTCACGATGGCATCTCGTAGCATCAGTGACTCTGAGAACCCGCCGACCATCAGAAATGTACTGGTACCCCTCGTACTTGTGTTCTGGAGCAGCGTAGCTAAGTGCTCGACAATCGCATCGCATGTTTTCCTAAACAAGGCCTTTATCACATCTGCTTCAACTCGCATCTTGTCTCCTGCGCACGTGATTTTCCCGCCATATTTCGGGTGATCGCGCACTGCATCTCGAATCTCTGCGTTCTTTATCTCGCGGTACAGTTCATGCAAGGAGATTGGCATCTTGAACGTGACCCGGTTATCTGAGTCAGGTTGAACGGATCGTTTCCGCGTTTCAAACTCTCGCAGCAAGTCGATGTAGTCGTCTCGGTGCCTTTCTTTGAACGATTGTTGCACGTCCGCGCCCAGTATCTCGGATAGAAAGTCCAGAAAGGCCTGGTCCACCGTGGTTCCGCCCCATGGGCCGCCGTTTGCCTTGACGAGCTCCCGCAGTGTTCCGTCGGGGTTCACCTCGTGGACCGTGATGTCTACCGTGCCTCCTGCAGCAACAGGACATAAACTGTACGTGATGCGCGTTAAACGGCATGGTACTTTGAAAGCGTTAACAGTTTTTAAGTTAATTGTTAATAACAAAACTAGAAACTTTCTTTTAAATGATAGATTATATAAATGTTCTGAACGGGTAGATTGCACATAATATCATAGCCCTCTAACCTCATTACATTATTATTATTGTATTATTTACAAACAAGAGCAAGCAACTGTATTGCATAATCGCGCAATTTGGTATCAGCATTTTGATAATTGAAATTGTGAATGCCTATATGTTATCGCAAAATATATCGATTGTCCTTCACTGATAGAAATGCAGTACCTCCAGCGTCCAGTTCAAGGTATTTGGACCCCGGAGAAAAGCACGTAATGCGCGTCTCCATTCTCTCAACAGGAAGGTACTTGCAGCACATCGACGCCGCTTCTGGTTCAAGAGCGAGCAACAAAGCACGACCGTCTATTCCCGCCTGCAATATATACACGAAGTGCATTTGGTGCAATGATGTACAGAAAATTGCAAACTCAAACATGGTTTGAATCGGAAGAAAAATTACGCTTTAAATAAAACAAATAAAACTGTACATAATCTGAAGAGACCGTCTTCATTTTAATAGCATTTGTCGGTAAACTTCTTTGATATTTGAGTCTGTTTTCCAATGCTAAGCCTTATAAGCTCCTATAGCTTACGTGAGCTAGGAACAAAATACAAACTAAGAACTAATACTGTACCTTTTCCGCCGCTTCGCGCATGAACTGCTTTGCCGCGTCGTCCCAGATGGCAGGTACGGTGAGGACCCACCGGATGTCGTCGTCGCGGATCTCCGTGCTCCGGTGCGTTAGGAAGTCCCCCAGGTGGTCCTTCATGTAGCGGATGGACTCCGCGAAGACGTCGATAGCCGGCATCTCCTTGCCCGTCTCATCCTTCAACAGGTTGCTTCGATGCACGTCCTTGAAACAGATCGGACCGAAATATATCCTACTTGTTGTATAACCTTATTATGCCAAGTACTTACACATTGTGATACGTTTACAGGACGTGGCCGTAGGAGGAAAATGGTAAAATATATATATATATTTGTGTGTGATCGATATCGTACATGTGTAAGAATGTCACCATCGATAACGAAGTGAACATCCGTATAGCCAGAGCCAGCTCCACCTTTGGCAGACTATACCCGAACGTTTGGAATAAAAGAGGCATCACCACCCAGACCAAGCTGAAAGTTAACCGAGCAGTGTTACTCCCTTCGCTGCTCTATGCATCTGAAATATGGACAGTATATCAACGCCATGCCAGGAAACTGAACCATTTTCATACAACAACCCTCAGGAAGATACTCGGCATCAAGTGGCAGGACAAAACTCCAGACACAAAGGTATTGGCTAAGGAAGGTCTCCCAAGCATCTTTACCATCATGATGGAGTCCCAACTTCGCTGGGCAGGGCACATAGCTCGTATGTCTGAGGCTGCCCAAAAGACTATTCTATGGCGAGCTTCAGCATGGCGAGCGGTCACATGGTGAGCAAAAGAAACGTTTCAAAGAAACGCTCAAATCATCACTGAAAGCGTTTGAAATCAACCCAGACACTTGGGAACAATCCGCAATGGATTGCACCATCTGGCGCTCGTCCATCTACAAAGACGCCAAGACGTATAAGGCGAACAGAACAACTGCCGCAGAGAAGTAGAGACAAGCCCGAAAGGCCCGTGCTGCAAACCCTTCTGGAGATGTCCCGCTCATCCCATGTCCCATTTGAACAAGAACATTTCGTGCAAGGATCGGCCTCAGCAGCCAACTGCGCACACACAGACAAAGCCAGACCAAGCAACCCTTGAACGTAGATGACTAGAGTGGTCCTCGTCGAATCGACGGACGAACAACACACGTATCTCGAAAATATATCAATATAAACCCTACTCACAAAAACGTTACACTTCCACGTACAGGCATTAAATGGATAGTTTTTTTATATCATATAACCAACCACATGTGCAAATAATTTGTCCCTCATATATCAACAAAGTACAAAAAATGAACACATACATTTTGCACTATTTTCTTAATATTCACGTTCACGGTTTATTACGAATGTACAAATGATTACAACATCGATACAACATCGATACTACAAGTATACAATTTACAATTTACACTTTCTCTACCTTCGAGTTGTAGAGCATCATCTTAAAGCGCCGGAAGTAGTACCAGGAGTGGTGCATGCCGTCTAGCGAGAGGTTGCTGTACTTGTCTTCCGCCTCGAACCCGAACGAGTCAAAGGTCTTGTCCGGCCGAAAGAGGATGCTGGACGGCGTCTTCAGAGACATGACCGAGTTCGTGCTCGAGCCCCACGTGCAGGTGGAGACGCGCAGAGGATCCGCCTGAAACTCCGAGACTTTTGAGAACGCGTAGCCGGAAAAGGTGGTGCCGAAATCAATGGCGGCGACCAGGCTGAAGTCTTTGGATGCCATGATTTATATCTGAAATAGGTTGTACCTTCAAGGGTGATCGCTTTCGAACTTAAATTTAGACGTGAATCATTCCCGTTCAGCGCCTAAAATAAACAATAGAAAAAAAAACTAATGAAAGTATGTTCTATATACCAAAAGTATATATCATAAGTAATGCAAAATAACCAACCGAACACGATATTTACTTATTAGGGATACATAGTGCTAAAGCTATGGGTTTTTTTTTAAATATTTTACATTACATCGGTATACAAATTTCCCCAATATGAATATGGAGTTTTCTCAGTGCGCTACACATATTACAGTGAATAAATGTGTCGTGTTCTGAGAAAATTGGGCAAAATGCTTGTGCGTAAATTGTCATCCCAGATTAGCCTGTGTTGTCCGCACAGGCTAATTAGGGACGACAATTTCCGCTTTTATGGAATTTTTCGTTTCAATGATGTCTCTTCTTTGCGAAAATCCAGATAAGGCGGAAAGTGTCGTCCTTGATTAGCCTGTGCGGACTGCACAGGCTAATCTGGGATGACACTTTACGCACATCAATTTTGTCCAGTTTTCTCAGAACGCAACTCAAATAAGCTGGTAACTAGCAACAGGAATATTAAACGTATTTACCTAAATACATTCTTAAAAATTTTAACAAATACTTACACGTATGTCTTACGTAGATACGTACAAGCGTAACTATGAACACACGTAATACTTTCCTTTTAAACTATTCGTGGAACACCGCGTACATTACACGCAGAAAATATATTTTTAAATCGATCTCATTTGTATAAATGCGTTGGTAAATATTTATTGATTTATTTATTTAAACGAAAGAGTTGGCAGGCATTATTTTACTTCCTCTTTCGTTTTAATTCGGCTTTCTACTTAGAAAAGCCGATCAATTTCTTAAATAAAGCTGGTCTACGAGTCCAATTATATCATGTACCGAACTCACACGAATGTATTGCACAGTGTACTTTGTCCATCTGAAACTAGTATATATTGTGAATTGTAGATTGTACAGATTTCAGAACATGGCTGACATGTATACATCATTTATTTGCATATTTTGTATGTTGTTACATTTCAATACAGGTGAATTAGGAATAAAAACTTAGTTTATAAATTGATCTGATCCGAACAAAAAAATAAATATGAATGGTACTTGTTCAAATTTTGGCAAAATGGCAATTTTCTAAAACAATCATAGCACGCTGGTAATGCGGATACTTCGATAACGGATGGCACTTCAATAACAGAAAAAAAGAAACTCGCGAAATATAAGTTCCTCGTTTGTTTTTTTTTATTTATATCCCTAATAATAGTTTTTGCGACAATGTACATGGTGGAGTTGATAAATCGTATATCCTTTTGTATCGTGAAGAAAGAATTTCAAGAAAAAATGGTAGATTTTTGCCATATAATGAGAAATTCCATTGGAAAACAGCATAAACTGGATGATCAGTACACATGTCAAAAAAATAGACATACTTAGAAATATTGCAATACAGTGTTTGCTATTGCAGCATGTAGAGTAATTACTGTGCTTCAAATACTGAAATTTTGATAGTACTAAATGAAATATGAACGAAAATAAAGCAATTTATAATAGGTCTTATGCATGATATGGTAGACACTTTGATTCCTGATAAAGGGCACGTCGGATAACGGAGACTCTCAACAAATTATATCCGAGTTTTATCTTCTACTTAAAATGCGTCTATTTATATTGTTACTATTATTACCAATGTGATTGCTATTCCAGCATTTAGAGTAATTACTATACTTAAAATACTGAAATTTTGATAGTACATGTATTCAATGAAATATGAACGAAGATAGTGAACGAAAGATAGAGCATTTTTTAATAGGTTGTATGCATGATGATGTTAACACTTTGATTCCTGATAACGGACACGTCGGAAAAGGGAGACTTTTAACAAATTTGGCACTCTGATATGTTATATACCGTCGAGAGTACCAGTGTAGTACCAAGGAAGCAGATGTATATAAGCTTCACGCTTAAATGGTCAGATTGTAATCTCCAAGATATCGTGTGTTAATTGGAAATGATAAAAAAAAATCATGCTCATATTCCAAAGGGATAAGACAAATAAAGCAAATGTTTGATGATTTGTTTTTTATTTACATCAGTACAGAAATTGTTTATTATAAGCTGCTTTATAAAACAGCATTCAACATCGAATTTTGCTTTCTGGTTGACTAAAAAGAGTGTGTTTTATCTGTTAAAAAGTGTCGGGTAATCGGGAACAGAAGTGCCGTTGTCATTAAGATGATCGGCTTAAGAAGTGTCCATGAAAATATCGCATCCGACTCTTTTAACATTGGAATTTCCTCAAATACGCCAGTAATTTACAAATTTAACATATTGTAACATTAATAGACATTTTGATCTTTTAATTCGAATTGTAAACACGTTCTTGAGTTATTTCTTGGTATTTTTATTTTGTTGAAATATGTACTCCAGTGTATGCCTATTGTCGATGTAATTTTATCGGGTTTTTTAATCATCATCCGTTAACGCGAATTTCTTTCTGCGCAATACGAAGTTCTATACCATTAATCGACCCAACAATGTTCCGTGTCCGAAAACCCAATGAACAGAACATAAATGCAAAAAAGCTGGAGAACTCACCTCTCGCGCGTGGTTTTTGTTGTTCTCTGTTATCGAAGTGCCATCCGTTATCAAAGTTTCCGCATTACCGGCGTAGTGTAAGGGGAATCAACTTTTCATCAGTACCAATTTCAAACTAAATAGTGGTACATAAATTCAACTGTTATGACATAACAACATACTAAGTAACTGTGAAGATATGGGGAAAGCAAGTCAATGCTTGATGAATGATGAAGTTACAGTCTCCACAAGCTGTATCATTAATTGAACTTTAGCTTTGAACTAGGGGCAAACAACTATGCAACGCATTATTAAAATGTATAGACTGAACAAACTACATCGTTGCCCATTTGATAATACGTGTGACTTTGATATTTGAGACATATGCCTTTCATGCGACACGCTGTCTTCACATGATGCACGTTGGTGGCAAGACATTTTAAATTGTCCTGATGCATTAATAAGTTAGTCCGAAAAACTATATTTTGCTCAGGCATGATCTTTGACGTGGGTCTTACATGAGACACACCGTCTCCACATTTTTTGTGGTAAGTTGTATTTTAATGAATGATGAATTACTAACATTGCATTCCTGAACTCAAAGGAGGTAACCGCTACGAAGAGTTTGTATAAAAAATGCACATGTCTGAGTAATAAAATAGTAAAAATGTCATCGAACTATATGTGTTAACGGACATGTTCAGTTTCGCAAACATCCTTATGACGATTTACCCTCAAACGCGAACAGTTTAATATATTTTAGTTTTACTTTTGGTTACATTGGTAATATCAAATGAGGTGACCTCTGCGAATAGTTTGTGTACAAACTACACATGTCTGAGTAGTACAATTATATGAAAAAAGTAATCTACACATATGAGTCGTGTTCTGAGAAAAATGGGGCATAATGCATGTGCGTAAAGTGTCGTCTCATCTTAGCCTGTGCAGTCCGCACATGCTAATCAGGGACGACACTTTCCGCTTTTATGAAATTTTTAGTTTAAATGAAGTCTCTTCTTAGCAAAAATCCAATTAGGGCGAAAAGTGTTGTCCCGGATTAGCCTGTGCGGACTGCACAGGCTAATCTGGGACGACACTTTACGCACATGCATTATGCCCAGTTTTCTCAGAACGCGACACATATGTTCAGCTCCACAACCTTCTTATTGACGATTTACCGTCAGACGTTGCAGTGTAATATTTTACACGTGTATGGAATGGACATGAATTTCAGAAGTTTATGTATTACCCAGTTATATATGTTTAGCTTTGCTTGTTTGGTCATTTAAATACACTAGGCAACAGTTTTAACGCGCCACGGGCAACAAGTATTGTGGTCACCATAACGGACATCTGGGGTTTCGTAAGGGTTCTCCGGCTTCACCACGCGGTATAATTCGACGTCAAAATTAAATATCTTTTAGTAAGAACGAAGAAGCTGGATATTGCAACTGTAATACTAAAATTTGTCCCAACTTTCATGAGTCTAGTCAGTTAAGTTGGTAGGATTTCTGGAACACATTCAGGGTCTTCACATAATGCAGCCTCTGGCACGAAAGGAACTAATACAATTCGAAACACTCACGTATTTGACATTATATCTACGTACATGAGTGTATATCTTTATGCATTTCCATAATAAATTTACGAAATTATAGAAATGGTACGTGCGACGATGTTAAGCACATGAGGTTCTAAAGAAATGACTTCCTTTAACAAAATACCACGTACACATGAAACGAGATTCGCCGCAAGTCCCGACAAGTCCGGCTTGGCAATCGATTATCCGACAAATCTATAAATAATATATATCACAAGCTCGCGGTGCTATACATAGCCAATGTTAACTATGATCGAATATTTAGTATTTAAATTATTTTCTCAATCCTCATACGTGGGCTGGCATAGTCGAGTGGTTACTTCGTGCTTACACCGTTTTTCAACTGAAACAGTTCTCGTGGGTTCGATCCCATAGAACCACTGATGCCATTCAGCCCTTTTGGATTTTCTGAAACTATTTCTGTGCATATTATAATGAACAACAGATGAAACATTTTACTATATTGCGCATTATATACTGGTCAATTATATACGTGTACCTGTTTATACTTCGCAGTATAGCTTATTCACGTTTCCATTTGAATGAACCACCTTTTTACCGATATAAATGTGCACATTTGGAAGTTGTATGCACTGTGAATGCAAATTTTAAAGGAAGTCCAAAGCAGGCTATATCCCCGTCGTCATTCGTTTGTCCTGTAAAAACGTTCTTGACCTTGAGGTGTCGTGACAACACAGCGCCACAATTTGATAAAAATTTTGGACAAGTTTCATGATAATCCTTTAATTTGAACAGGGAATATAGAAAACGCTCAAACTTACAACCTTCAAGTTTGACCTTGTGTTGGCATGACTGGCTTATACGTAATNAAATTCAACTGTTATGACATAACAACATACTAAGTAACTGTGAATATATGGGGAAAGCAAGTCAATGCTTGATGAATGATGAAGTTACAGTCTCCACAAGCCTTATCATTAAGTGAACTTTAGCTTTGAACTAGGGGCAAACAACCATGCAACGCATTATTAAAATGTATAGACTGAACAAGCTACATCGTTGCCCATTTGATAATACGTGTGACTTTGATATTTGAGACATATACCTTTCATGCGACACGCTGTCATTTTAAATTGTCCTGATGCATGAATAAGTTAGTCCGAAAAACTATATTTTGCTCAGGCATGATCTTTGCCGTGGGTCTTACATGAGACACACCGTCTCCACATTTTTTGTGGTAAGTTGTATTTTTATGAATGATGAATTACTTACATTGCATTCCTGAACTCAAAGGAGGTAACCGCTACGAAGAGTTTGTATAAAAAATTGCACATGTCTGAGTAATAAAATAGTTAAAATGTCATCGAACTACATGCGTATACGGACATGTTCAGTTTCGCAAACACCCTTATGACGATTTACCCTCAAACGTGAACAGTTTAATATATTTTAGTTTTACTTTTGGTTGCATTGGTAATATCAAATGAGGTGACCTTTGCGAGTAGTTTGTGTACAAAGTACACATGTCTGAGTAGTACAATTATATGAAAAATGTAATCTACACATATGAGTCGTGTTCTGAGAAAACTGGGCATAATGCATGTGCGTAATTTGTCATCCCAGATTAGCCTNATATTTATTGATTTATTTATTTAAACGAAAGAGTTGGCAGGCATTATTTTACTTCCTCTTTCGTTTTAATTCGGCTTTCTACTTAGAAAAGCCGATCAATTTCTTAAATAAAGCTGGTCTACGAGTCCAATTATATCATGTACCGAACTCACACGAATGTATTGCACAGTGTACTTTGTCCATCTGAAACTAGTATATATTGTGAATTGTAGATTGTACAGATTTCAGAACATGGCTGACATGTATACATCATTTATTTGCATATTTTGTATGTTGTTACATTTCAATACAGGTGAATTAGGAATAAAAACTTAGTTTATAAATTGATCTGATCCGAACAAAAAAATAAATATGAATGGTACTTGTTCAAATTTTGGCAAAATGGCAATTTTCTAAAACAATCATAGCACGCTGGTAATGCGGATACTTCGATAACGGATGGCACTTCAATAACAGAAAAAAAGAAACTCGCGAAATATAAGTTCCTCGTTGTTGTTTTTATTAATTTATATCCCTAATAATAGTTTTTGAGACAATGTTCATGGTGGAGTTGATAAATCGTATATCCTTTTGTATCGTGAAGAAAGAATTTCAAGGAAAAATGGTAGATTTTTGCCATATAATGAGAAATTCCATTGGAAAACAGCATAAACTGGATGATCAGTACACATGTCAACAAAATAGACATACTTAGAAATATTGCAATACAGTGTTTGCTATTGCAGCATGTAGAGTAATTACTGTGCTTCAAATACTGAAATTTTGATAGTACTAAATGAAATATGAACGAAAATAAAGCAAGTTATAATATGTCTTATGCATGATATGGTAGACACTTTGATTCCCGATAAAGGGCACGTCGGATAACGGAGACTCTTAACAAATTATATCCGAGTTTTATCTTCTACTTAAAATGCGTTTATTTATATTGTTACTATTATTACCAATGTGATTGTATTCCAGCATTTAGAGTAATTACTATGCTTAAATTACTGAAATTGTGATAGTACATGTATTCAATGAAATATGAACGAAGATATTCGAAAGATAGAGCATTTTTTAATAGGTTGTATGCATGATGATGTAAGCACTTTGATTCCTGATAACGGACACGTCGGAAAAGGGAGACTTTTAACAAATTTG